>ML780324.1:415445-460781 GCA_009831015.1 Picea engelmannii | reverse complement strand
TAGAGTCGAAAGAATATAAGTCATGATAGGTTTTGGTGATTTCTAGTCCAAATTCATCCATAACAGATTTTGGCATAAGATTATGGGAGGCCCCTGAATCGAAAAGATAGTTATGTAGCACCTTGTCATGAATATTGAGAGAATTATAGAAGGGAGGGGATGAGTCATCTCTATATTCTATCAAAGGGCCTAAAATCATAGATGGTTTTTCATCTTGCAGAGTTATTCAATCAAATGGAATTAGGAGAGGCATCGAGTTGTAACATTTTGGTCAGATATTTTTTAAATTCTTCATTTTTTATCAATTCCAAAAATGGTACAGGGATCTTAATTTTCTGGATCTCATTCTCAAAACTGAAGGAGGGGAGAGGCGTAAGAATCTATTTGGTTTCAAGAGGAGGATTTATTATCAAAAGTTGTGGGTTTTGAGAATCTTTTTCCTTGCTTTTCACTGCCAGAGTCTTGGAAGAATTTTCTTTCTAAATAGGTTGATTAAGGGAAGCACTTTTTTCTTCATTCTTCTTAGATCTCAGATTATATCTACTATCATTTTCCTTCATTTGTTCTCCCTTTCTTAACTCATTGATTTGAATATCCATTAAATATTGCTCATAAGAGGATTGAGTCAAGTGTGGGGGTGAGGATGAATCACCTAAAAAGTGAATCTCAGGATCAGCCTCTACCTTCTCTTCTTCTTCATCAGCAACAAGATTACTCTGAAAAGGAGCTTGAATCCTTTGATAATCTCTCTCTCTGTTTCTAGGATCTCTAGGAAGGATTTGGGGAGCATTGTTCGGTCTTAGGAAATTACCTCTATTTTCAGTGTTCTGAACATTTCTATATGGTTGTATTCCTTCTTATTTTAACTTCTCAATCTCAGTAGAAAGGGACTTTACTAATTTTTTCCACTCATCTACCTGTGAATGAACAACAAGAGAGTTAGAAGTGGAAGATTCAGCTCTGTTTTTCCTCCTATCTCTGTCAGATTTTCCCCTGAGCTTATCTGAAGCAATTATGTTGGATTCTACCTCTAAGGAAACATCTTGCATCTGAACTAAGGAACATGACCTTCTCACTCTCAATAGAAGGCACAACTTGGAGTCAAAAGAACTGGCATAACTGATTTTTTCCATGGCTTCGGAGGGTTTTATCTCATCAGGGATCTTCTTGTACATTTTGTTAAACCTTTTAGAAAATTTAGAGATAGACTCTCCTTCCTTCCTTTTCAAACATCCAAATTCAGTGATATAATATAGAAAATCCTTTTTGTCACCCCAGTGCCTCAATAAGGCTTCATCCAATGCCTCAATACCCATAATGGATCCAGGGGCCAGACACCTAAACCACTTCCTAGCTTCACCAAAAAGGATTTGGATGAAAACTCTCATCCAAACATCTTCATTTTCAATATTTTGGTTATCTTCATAGCTATAGAAAGAAACAAGATGTTCCTCAACTGTTATATATTTTTCTCTTGTAAACTTGGGCATGTATTTCAAATAATCTCCAGGGGGAAAAGCATTCATCAGCTGAGGCAAGACTGGAGGGGCATATCTTGTAGCCACTATGGCATCCATCCTATTTGCATGGGGGTTAACAACTTCCATTTGATTTTGGATTCTAGGTGAACAAGTAGGAGAAAAAGATCTAGTTGTGTGTAGATTAGGAGAAACAGAAAAGGACAAAGGGGAGATTTTAGTCTTCACAACAACAGATGGAGTCTTGGAAGAGGATGGTAAGGTTTGAGAAGGAGATGAAGCTCCTACTTCTTGAGCAGCTAAAATTTTAACAGAGATAGGTGTAGCAAAACCTAATGTAGGGAAATATTCAAAACTATCAAGACTAAAACACTTCTCAATATGAGGGGAGGAGAATATATCAATGTTTTCTTATTTCAATTCAGCTCAAAGGTAGAGTATTCAACAGGAAATTCTTCAAAATATATCTTTTTAGATACTTTAGAAGAATATAAAGGAAGCTTACTTGATAAAATAGTTGGAGTATTAAGAGTGGAATCAAGCAAATAACTAGAAGGACTCGTAGTAGTAGCAGAAAAACCTTTTTTAGAATCTTTTCCGTTCTTGATTATCTTCTATGGGTCAGCCACAGGAGAAACCAAAGGTAACTGTGGATTTGATCTTATATGTCTTCCTTTCAGGCGCTAGATATGAATCAATGGAGTCGCTAGGTGCAAGATGCAATCTTCAAAATACTAAGTCCCAATGCACCTTGAGAGCTAGTAAGCATTGTTGTTCTATCCTAGGGAAAAGTCTTCAAATCATTCCCCGACAACGACACCAAAAATGTTAGCACTAGGAGTCACTTTCTTATTGCAAGGAAAGTAAGCGCAGTACCCATTAGATGATATGTGAAAGTATGAGTGTTTTTTGAAAGGTCAAATGGAAAAAAAATTGGAATGATAATATCCTCATTCAGAAACAGGGATAACATGTAACAACAAATAAGGTCTTGGCTAGTTTCAACCAGTAGTTAGGGAGTAAATATGGATAGAAGGAAGACTTGAATGAGAAGAATGTAAGAGATACTACAAACATCAGGTCCACAAAATCCCCAAGGAAGGAATTTTCTAAAAAAAGATCTTCTTGAAATTAGAAACTAAGGAGCTAAATAAGCACCATGACAATAAAATGATCAAACATCCATCACATCATTACCACAGTCATCCATATGAAGCATTCAAATATCAACATTTAGCATTAGAAGAAAATAGTCTGAAATAAGAGATGATTTCTATTAGTAAAAAATTCTTAAGTCCAGTACATAATAGATCACAACCACTTTATCAAAATATTACAGTTTCTTGGGAGCCTTCCTCTACCATTCGAACCCATTAAAGCAATTTACCTATCTATTTATAAAAAGAAAGGTAGGCAAAAACTGGAGGTACGAGATGGTATGTACGTAGCCTATCTGTACTACAACCTATGTATCCCTTTTGAACAATTATGGTTTTATCTCCATGAAAAGATCATATCTTCTACAACCTTCAGTCACATTCACTTTTTTCTTTCACTGTCCAATCTGTACCATAACCAATCTAAACACCTCCATATTCTCCAACAAATTACTCATGCTCCTCAACCATACAATATGAATGCTACTCAAACATAAGTAACCAATATACTATGGAAACTATATCAGTAAAGAAACATAAGAGTGTTTCTCACTCTATCAATCAATCAACATAACCATATCACCGCATCCACAAGAAGAATGCCTTAAGAATTCACCATAAAATAAGCAAGAGTATCCATCAATACAACTACGTAACCATACCATAATGTTTATGGAATATATGAGCCCATATAATGCATATCTGGAACCTTTGGATATTGTAGTTGTCCTCTACACGCCAAGTGTTACTTCTGTCATTTAATCCATTATTAACTTATCCTCATTCTCAAAACTGAAGGAGGGGAGAGGCGTAAGAATCTATTTGGTTTCAAGAGGAGGATTTCTTATCAGAAGTTGTGGGTTTTGAGAATATTTTTCCTTGCTTTTCACTGCCAGAGTCTTGGAAGAATTTTCTTTCTAAATAGGTTGATTAAGGGAAGCACTTTTTTCTTCATTCTTCTTAGATCTCAGATTATATCTACTATCATTTTCCTTCATTTGTTCTCCCTTTCTTAACTCATTGATTTGAATATCCATTAAATATTGCTCATAAGAGGATTGAGTCAAGTGTGGGGGTGAGGATGAATCACCTAAAAAGTGAATCTCAGGATCAGCCTCTACCTTCTCTTCTTCTTCATCAGCAACAAGATTACTCTGAAAAGGAGCTTGAATCCTTTGATAATCTCTCTCTCTGTTTCTAGGATCTCTAGGAAGGATTTGGGGAGCATTGTTCGGTCTTAGGAAATTACCTCTATTTTCAGTGTTCTGAACATTTCTATATGGTTGTATTCCTTCTTATTTTAACTTCTCAATCTCAGTAGAAAGGGACTTTACTAATTTTTTCCACTCATCTACCTGTGAATGAACAACAAGAGAGTTAGAAGTGGAAGATTCAGCTCTGTTTTTCCTCCTATCTCTGTCAGATTTTCCCCTGAGCTTATCTGAAGCAATTATGTTGGATTCTACCTCTAAGGAAACATCTTGCATCTGAACTAAGGAACATGACCTTCTTGCTCTCAATAGAAGGAACAACTTGGAGTCAAAAGAACTGGCATAACTGATTTTTTCCATGGCTTCGGAGGGTTTTATCTCATCATGGATCTTCTTGTACATTTTGTTAAACCTTTTAGAAAATTCAGAGATAGACTCTCCTTCTTTCCTTTTCAAACATCCAAATTCAGTGATATAATATAGAAAATCCTTTGTGTCACTGCAGTGCCTCAATAAGGCTTCATCCAATGCCTCAATACCCATAATGGATCTAGGGGCCAGACACCTAAACCACTTCCTAGCTTCACCAAAAAGGATTTGGATGAAAACTCTCATCCAAACATCTTCATTTTCAATATTTTGGTTATCTTCATAGCTATAGAAAGCAACAAGATGTTCCTCAACTGTTATATCTTTTTCTCTTGTAAACTTGGGCATGTATTTCAAATAATCTCCAGGGGGAAAAGCATTCATTAGCTGAGGCAAGACCTGAGGGGCATATCTTGTAGCCACTATGGCATCCATCCTATTTGCAGGGGGGTTAACAACTTCCATTTGATTTTGGATTCTAGGTGAACAAGCAGGAGAAAGAGATCTAGTTGTGTGTAGATTAGGAGAAACAGAAAAGGACAAAGGGGAGATTTTAGTCTTCACAACAACAAATGGAGTCTTGGAAGAGGATGGTAAGGTCTGAGAAGGATATGAAGATTCTACTTCTTGAGCAGCTAAAATTTTAACAGAGAGAGGTGTAGCAAAACCTAATGTAGTTAAATATTCAAAACTATCAAGACTAAAACACTTCTCAATATCAGGGGAGGAGAATATATCAATGTTTTCTTATTTCAATTCAGTCTCAAAGGTAGAGTATTCAATAGGAAACTCTTCAAAATATATATTTTTAGATACTTTAGAAGAAGATAAAGGAATCTTACTTGATAAAACAGTTGGAGTATTAAGAGTGGAATCAAGCAAATAACTAGAAGCACTCGTAGTAGTAGCAGAAAAACCTTTTTTAGAATCTTTTTCGTTCTTGATTATCTTCTCTGGGTCAGCCACAGGTGAAACCAAAGGTAACTGTGGATTTGATCTCGTATGTCTTCCTTTTAGGCGCTAGAGATGAATCAATGGAGTCGCTAGGTGCAAGATGCAATCTTCAAAATACTAAGTCCCAATGCACCTTGAGAGCTAGTAAGCATTGTTGTTCTATCCTAGGGAAAAGTCTTCAAATCATTCCCCGACAGCGGCACCAAAAATGTTAGCACTAGGAGTCACTTTCTTATTGCAAGGAAAGTAAGCGCAGTACCCATCAGATGATATGTGAAAGTATGAGTGTTTTTTGAAAGGTCAAATGGAAAAAAAATTGGAATGATAATATCCTCATTCAGAAATAGGGATAACATGTAACAACAAATAAGGTCTTGGCTAGTTTCAACCAGTAGTTAGGGAGTAAATATGGATAGAAGGAAGACTTGAATGAGAAGAATGTAAGAGATACTACAAACATCAAGTCCACAAAATCCCCAAGGAAGGAATTTTCTAAAAAAAATATCTTCTTGAAATTAGAAACTAAGGAGCTAAATAAGCACCATGACAATAAAATGATCAAACATCCATCACATCATTACCACGGTCATCCATATGAAGCATTCAAATATCAACATTTAGCATTAGAAGAAAATAGTCTGAAATAAGAGATGATTTCTATTAGTAAAAAATTCTTAAGTCCAGTACATAATAGATCACAACCACTTTATCAAAATATTACAGTTTCTTGGGAGCCTTCCTCTACCATTCGAACCCATTAAAGCAATTTACCTATCTATTTATAAAAAGAAAGGTAGGAAACAACTGGAGGTACGAGATGGCCTCTTTTCCTTAAAAATCTTAGAACATTTATTTATTCTAACAACTAAGATAACAACGTATGCTATAGAACAGGGAAGTGTTGGTGACTTAACCCAATCATGCTTCTAACTTCTTTGATCCTCTTTTGCCGCTCAACCCTTGTTTTTCCATGTGTACCTTTGGATATTGTAGTTATCCTCTACACGCCAAGTGTTACTTCTGTCATTTAATCCATTATTAACTTATTAAGTGTTACTTGTAGTTGTCCTCTACACGTACACATGCGGGTTCAAGGAGGACAGAGCACGTACAAATGCAGGAATTCATGAAGCCTCAAGTGTGATTTGTTGCCAGGTTCTTGAATTCTTAATCAAGTTCTAGATATGTATTCTATGGGCTTAGATCTACCATAAAAGTTCATGTATGGCTACATAGTTGTCTTGATGGATACTCTCTCTTATTGTATGGTGAATGCTTAAGGAATTATTGGTAGGGTTGTGGTGATATGGTAATGTTGATTGATTGACAGAGTGATCATCAATCTTATGTTTCAGTACTTATATGGTTTCCATAGTATATTGGTTACTTATGTTTGAGTAGCATTCATATTGTATGGTTGAGCAGCATGAGTAAGTTGTTGGAGAGTTTGGAGGTGTTGATATTGGTTATGGTACATATTGGAAAGTGAAAGACATAAGTGAATGTGACTGAAGGCTGCAGAGGATTTTAGTTTTTTATCGAGAGAAAACCCTAATTGTTCAGAAGGAATACGCATGTTGTAGTACAGACAGGCTACGTACATATGCGAGCTATACTACTAGTAGGTCGCGTACATACATGTGTTTCACTACTGACAGGTCGTGTACCTATTGAAAGATTGGTATCTGCTGAGGATTGATTTGTCTTCTCAGTTGGTGGTGAGTTGTGTAAGTTGAGTCTTTCATTGCAGAGATGGTGCTCTTGTGGAGTTGTAAATCTATTTAGTTGTTGTTGATAACCCAATTATTTTAGTTCGTAATAAAAAGGAAACAATACACATACATATTGTTTTCTTTGTGTTCCTTGTGGTGATGAATTGTTGATGATATATGTTGTTGTTACATGTTCCTAATACATGTTAACATTTAACTAGTTATAAATGACAGTAAGTAAGTGATAAATAAATGGTGATTGCTAACTAATGATTTTTTTGAAGAGAAGTTTTGAAAAGGGCCCTACACTAATTCACCCCCCTCTGTAAGTGTGGTCTATGTGTCCAAAAATTGGTATCATAGAAGACCTTCACTATAAGCCTTAACAAGCTTGGAGGAGATCCTTGGACACACAAATGGATGATGAAGTTCCAATCCTTGATGAGGAAAATTATTCTACATGGGGAGTAGAAATGAAAGTGCATTTGAAGGAAATAGAAGCGGTTGTTTGGAAATAAACTATAGTTCCTTTGAAGAACAAGTCAAAGTTTGCAGCTCAAAGGGAATAAAAGAGGATTGATGCATTGTCTCTCAAGACCATTTTCAATGGAATCTCAAGTTATATCAAAGAGAGAATGGGACAATTCACTTCTGCCAAGGATCTATGGCTAAATATAGAGAAGACATACCAAAGAAAAAAGGAATACCTTGAAGACATTTCCATCAAGATCAATGGAGGTAAAGAATCTCCAAAATCCCTTGATTGCAATATTTCAAAAGGTGATGATGTTGACTATTTTTCTACAAGTGAAGAAGAAAATATAGAAATATTTTTTGTAGTGTTAGATGATAGTTATCCCATGGAAGAAGTAGAAGAAGAACTATAAGAGATTAAAAAGAAAGTTGAATGGCGTCTAATTGAATACAACTATGACCATTGTTACATAGAATATAACTATTTTTCTGAGAACAAAAAAACATTTCTTAAAAAGAATGAAAGGCATATCTTGAAGTTAAAGGAAATGCTCAAGGAACAAGAAGAAAGTAAAAAGACTCAATTAGAAGAAAAATAAGAAGAGATCAAAAGACTGAAAATGAAATAGAAGAACATACGAAGGTATACGATGAGATTAGCAAAACTCTTGATGTTAATGTCCATCTCAAGACCCAAATTGAAGAAGCCAAATGGATAGAGGAACTATTAAAGAATCAAGTAAATGAAAAGGAAGAGTCACGTCATAAGTTGGAAGATGAAGTTGTGGATCTTAGAATGAAATTAGATAAGTCAAACAAATTCTTGAATAGCTCAACAATCTTGAATGAGATCTTGGACAGTTTAAGATCACCAAATGATAAATCAGGTCTTGGATACAACAAATAAGATACACATGTTGAAGCAAGCACCTCAAAGAAGCATTAGGTGAGTCCCTCACTCTTAAAGGATAGAAATAATGGTGCATGTCAACCATCTACACAAGGCAAGGAAAGTTTCAAAAGAACAAAGAAAGAAAGACATCAAGAAGCATCTTTACACCTCAAAGAAGAGAGACACCTTCAAGATGGACACCAAAGAAAAGGTATGAATTTTTTTTTCATGGTCACTATTTCTCATGTAATGAATATGGTCACAAAGATTTGGAATGCATATTTCATGCAAGGAGAGATAATGAAATATTTCATAACACCATAAGGTGTTGGAGATGTAATCAAGTAGGACATGTTGTTTCTCATTGTCACATCATGAGATGCTACAGCTGTAGTGGATTTGGCCACAAATCCATGGATTGTTGGAACACAAGAATACAATACATGATGAGAAATTCATATGTCATGACTAGAAGAAAGCATAAAGTTAGGAAGGAAGAAATATTTGAAAATATAGAAGCTCAGAGTTCAAGTTCTGAGAAGCTGGGGTACCTTTAGAAGTGGGAAAATAAGATTGGACAATAAGAACATAATGGTAGCCTTAAGGAAATCTCAAGTTTGACATCTTGAGAAACATACGTGGTTTATAGTGGTAATCATCACATACATACGCGAGGTATCTATATAGAAGGCTGCGTATATATAGTGAAAGACTTGGGAAAAAGGCTATGCATATGAATTGCATATTGATGTGATGATATAACTTATGTTATAGGATCTGACATGGTTTTTTGTAGGGTATAACATGGTTTTTTGGAGGTTTTCCTGATTACTTATTAGCATAATTAAGTGATGTGTGTATGTTGATGACATATTTTTTATTGTTGAAAGACTATCTTGGATGCATGGTACTGATGAAGGAGCATCACTCCACCTCATCAAATGCGCCAACATGCCAACATGCAAACACACAATAAAGAAAGGGAGAGGCGTCGACCCTCCCATTTTCAAATTTTGAAATATGATCCGATACAGATATTCCATGTTTTAAAGATGTAAGAACAGGACATGCCTTTGTATAGGTAGTGGTTGAGATTGCCTTAAATGGTTTCCTGCAGCAATCCCAGAAAGTAGAAATGTCTGGGTAAACATTTATAGAATGAAGGCATAGAAGTTAGGTCATGAAGAAAGACAAAGAGCAGGAGGAGGATCACAATAGTCGTTAGATCAACTACAGGGGAGAAGATATGAACCATCGAATCTCGTGTCTATACACCCAGAAGAGAATGTAGGAGAAGATCAGATCTAGACTGTCAGATCTAAGCACCTGGGCCAACAGCCATTAGATCAAGGTAAAGTGCATGAACATTAACCCTTTGCGTGCACAAGGGAATGGGCTTGTCAAATTCCCAAAGTCCCGAATTCATTTGGGGCCTTTCATCGTTGAGAAGGATGTGTGGCAGAAATCCACACATTTGGGGAAAAAACACTCCTAGAGGAATGAGTGCATAGGACTTGAAACTTCTGAAGCTCAAAACATCGAAGGAAATTTGGATCATTGGATCCAAAAAAAAGGATGCATGGCACGAGATCATGGAATCCAAGAGAAATAATTATGGGAGAATCATGAAGGAGGAGGTTGAGATCTGAGATTGTCGAAGCCCAAACAGTTCAAGAGAACAATAGTCATAGATCTGAAAGAGGAAGCATGGCAGCATATCTAGGGTGTTCATGAAATCAAACATCAGGATATTTGTGAGGAGCAGAGGAGAAAACTCGTGAAAGGAGAAGTCGCGAAATCATTCTGTACCATTGGATCCAGGGTGACAGGTGGCATAGATCCACATACATCAAAGGATCGAACACAGGGAGAATAGAGGTGAAGACAGGATCGAATTTTGAGGAGCTAGAAGCTGAAATGATTCTAGCCATCCATCAAGAGGGACACATGGCGGGATATCATCATTTCACTAACTTGTACAGGAGATAAGTAAAATGGAAGAGTTTAATAAATTGTGAGGCTGGAACTCACGATTATATATGATCCATCAGATCGAAGAAGTAACATGGGCCCTTGATCTACCGAATAGCATATTTCTGAGTTTTGGGGATAAGAAGATCAGAGGTGAGGAGTCTTTTGACTTCAATAAATGAAAAACCATGACGAGATCTAAACCATTAGATCATGGGGGAATCGGGATTGTTAGATTGGGAGCTCCAAAATATCAACATTTCAGGATTCAGGAGAATGGAGGTAAATCACATCGAGAATTCCTGATATGTGACATCCTGACACACTTGAGAGTTGGGCCCCGGGTCATGGTGAATGGTCATATGGACAGAGGCCAAGGGAAGAGCTAAGGAACGCTAATCTCCTTTTGGATTTTCTGAGTAGGGGGAGTTAGGGTTGGCTCACTCATAAAGTCCCGACAAGAGAAATCATGACGTGCCTTTTGTGTAGGGAAGAAATCATATCCCATGGTCATGTGGAGGTGGGGCTTGCACTTGGTGCTTGTTCACGTAGGCCGATTTTCACAAGGACCTGTGAATTTGTTTATCAGAGGTTCTAGTAGGGACCTAAAGATTTGTTCCACCTTGAGAAGATTGAACGATCTATAGATAAAGAGGTTAGCAAACCATGTCGAGGTAGGGGGTTTGCATCATTTACTCCCTTGCTAGGAAAAACATAAGGTCATGCTCATGATCTCCCCTTCTCCAGTGTTGAAATCCTCCTGGATCCTGAACTATTTTCTGGACTTGTCCTCTTGCTCCTCTCTAGCCATGCTGATGTTGTTTCTTCTTCTTCCATTTCTTCCTTGTTGTTATGGAAAGCTGTCCTTTTCTCATCTCCCTTTTGTTGACCACTTCTTGCGATGACATCAACATTAGCTTCCTTATCTCTTCTATCACCCTGTCCAACTACTCCAGTGTTTGGTTCTCCTTATGCAGTCTTATCAACTGAAATTATTCCTTATTAGTGAGTAGATCATCATGATCCCCCATGTCATTTTATTCTCCTCTGGAATTATCTTTCCATTATTCTACAAACTTTATTTCTGCAGTCTCATCATTGAGTTGTTTCTCAGCTTCATCCTCTAATAGATTAGCTTATGTCATCTCCCCTTGTGTTGGTTCAAGTCCAACTTCTTCCAGCTACTCCTAGGGCTAGTATGTTCCTCCATCTATCTCCAAATTAGCCTGTTGGATGTGAAATATTTGCACCATGACCCTTCTCTCTAGGGATTCCAATTCCTCATATATATCAAAAAGTTCAATGATGTCTTCTTCTCTTTCTTTTGTAGGCTCTGTGCTACAGTCATATTCATTTTATCTTCCTAGATGAAAATTTTGAGCCATTCTTCTGAATGCTCTTCTCCTTGTGAAACTTCTGATATCTTATCCTTCATCATGACAGTCACCATTGGTTTTCATTCTTTTGTTGTTGCATCTACAACACAAGCTCTAGCCTCAACTGGTCTATCTGGTAGGAATATCTGAATTCCCCCAATAATTAGAATGCTCCTTTGATCCTCCTCCTGGATGGTGAGAGTGTTTAACTCCTCATCATTTTCATTCACATGGTATGGAAACCAACATAAATCTTTACCCCTCAACACTCCTTGCTGACATGAACTCCCAACAGAGTCCATGAGACTCTCAAACAGTCTCATCACTTTCCCCCTGCCCACCTGGAAATTTGGCACTTCTTTTATGCCCACCTGGAAGTCTATGAGATCAATCGATACCATCTCATTTACCACCTTGAAATTTGAACTTTCATCACTGCCCCTATGGGAGTACACGAGACCTTTCTCTGATCTCTTTCCATTTCCCACCTAACAAATTGAAAGTCCATTTCTACCTACCTGGCAGTTTATGAGATCCTCTGCTAATATCATATCATTTCCCCCCTGGCAATTTGAATTTTCGTTGTTGTCCTCCTGATGGTCCATGAGATCCTCCAATGATCTCATTTCATTGCGCTCCAGGAAATTTGAAAATTCATCTCTACCCTTCTGGAAATTTATGAGACTTGAAACCGATCTCCCTTCCTCATCACTGAGGGTTTCTCCAACTTCTAGCTCACAAATGAAAACCAACTCTATGTCATTGAGGTTTTCAACATACCTCAACCACTTCCTCAACTCTTGTTTTTGGTTCCTGGCCAACAACTTTTCAACATGCCATTTGGCTTCACTGTTCAGAGGCCATTCATACCTCCAACATACTTTTCCCTCCTGCTGCATATTCAATGTCAATTGTTCCATTCTCTCCCTTATCTCATCAAGTTCCTCATCAATTCCTTCTTTAATCTTCCGATGGTGGTCTCCTCTCCAACTAATCTCATGGACTTTAGTAGTCATTTCAACCTTCTACCTGCCCTCCTGGAAAGCTTATGGATTACTCCACACCCGAGAGAATTGCCATATTCTCTTACAACTCACCTCGTTGTTTAAATTTTTTCTACTACATCCATGCAACAACCTTCTTACATAGCATCAGTACTATACCCTCCTTTCACCTGTTCTCTATAGGAAAACTCTTGTTTATGATACCACTTGATGTTATCAGATTATCTCATTTATCTCTCTTCCACTTTTTCCTATTGTCTGCAAGAAAAAATCCATCTTTAATACCACCTGATGGTGTGTATCAAAGTATTTTCTTTATCTACTCTCTTATACATAAATTTTAAATATGGGCTCTGATACCAAATGATGCAGACCCGCTACCTCGACAGGGTCCGCTAACCTCTCGGTCTATCGATTGTTCAATCTCCTCAAGATGGAACAACTCTTTGGGTCCTTGCTGGAACCTCTGATAAAAAAATCCATAGGTCCTTGTTAAAATCATCTTGGGCAAACAGGCACCAAGTGCGAGCCTCACCTCCACATGAATACGGGTTGTGACTGCTTGACTACACAAAAGGTGCATCGCAATTTCGCATGTAGGGACTTTATGACTGAGCCAAACCTGACTCCCTGACTCTCGAACTTTGAAAAGATATTAATGTTCCTTAGCACTTCCCCTGGCCTCTATCCATGTGACCATTCACCATGACCCAGGGCCGAACTCTCAAGTGCGTTGAGATGTCGCGTATCAAGAATTCCTGATGTGATTCACCTCCATTCTCCTGAATCCTGAAATGCTGATATTTCAGAGCTCCCAATCCAATGGTCCTGATTTCCCCATGATCTGATGACTCAGATATCGTCGGGGTTTTTTGTTTCGTGAAGTCAAAATAATCCTCACCTCTGATCTTTTGATCACTGAAACTTTGAAATATTCTTTGTGGCAGATCAACGGTTCATGCTCCTTCTTCTATATGATGGCTCAGATCTAACCATGAGTTCATCCCTCGCAATTTCTTAAACTCTTCCCTTTTACTTCTCTCCTGTGCAAGTCAGCAAAATGATGAACTCCTACCATGTGTCCCTCTCTATGGATAGCTAGGATCATTTCATCTCCTAGCTCCTTGAACTTTGGTCCTATCTTTGCCTCTATTGTCTTGGTGCCCAATCCTCTGACATATGTGGATGTCCACCACCTGTCAACTCGGATCCAATGATCCAAAATGATTTCATGACTTCTCCTTTTGCAATTTTTCTCCTCTTCTCCTTGCAAATCTCCCAATGTCCAATTTCACGAACTGACGTAGACCCACGACCCTTAGGCCAGAATCCACTACAGGATCATTCTGATCTCCTTGAGCCAAAGTGGCTGCTTTTCTTCCTCACTAAAACCCCATGACGAATCTAATCTATAGGTCCTTCAAAAACCCCACCTGTGCAAACGAGCACTAGGTGTGAGATTCACCCTCACACGACCACAACTGGCCTTGGCGCAATTGCCATTCACAACTCGCAACCTCGCGAGTTCATGAGTCAAAGCTCTCAAATCCTCTTTCTCCACAACCTCTGAACCCCGATACATGATATAGAAAAGGTTCTAATCCAATGGTATTCCCATGACCTGGATCCAATGATTGCCTCTAATCCTCACTTACACAGAGCTTCCTAAAATCAAGAGTTTGGTTTTCCTTCTCCAAACTCCCAAAACTTACATCTGCGATATGTGATGTATCGAGACACCAGATCTCATGACTCTCCTTCCTCCTTGATCAATGGTTCAGAATTCATTGCGATCTCGCAACTCTAGATTTTGTAGAGCAAGGGCCTCTGCCTCCCAGCTCACGATACCCGAATTCACAAGATAATCCTGATCCCTACCACCTGTCCTCTAGAATGGACGGTCCTGATCCCTTTGGGATTTTGTGGGTCAAGATTTCTAACTCCTATCCTTTATATCTCTCTGTAGCTGAAATGTCGAAATAGGCCTTTTGTTCCCCTCTTCACATACAATATTTAAACCTCGTGTAGTTCCTCCTAGATCCAATGGCTATTGGTCTGTCTGAGCTAGATCTGACGGCCTAGATATGCTTTCTTCCACTACACTCTCCTGCACTGCCTGGACGTGAAACTTCAACGATCTAGATCTTTCCCTATGCTCGATCTGATAGCAGTTATGCCCTCCTGAGCTTTCTCTTCTCTCTCCCGGCCTTAGAGGATCCTTGAAGCTTCAAAATGCCTCAATCTTTATCTCTACTACGAAGCCTGCATGCTATACTTTTGTTTTCATTCTTGGAAATGCTCTCCTTCCTAAGCTTCTCTAACTCAAACCCTCCAAAAGGTTTCCTTTCACCCTCTGCGATATTTACAGGGCTCTGTTCATGAAAGCACTCTCCCTCCTGAGCTTTTTTCTCTTTGAATCCTCGAAGGATCCTTCGACCTCCGCACTCCTTGCATCTATCGCTCTTGTGCACAAAAGAACTTTTCCTCTTGAGCTTCTCTTTTCTTAAACCTTGAAAGGTTTTCACAACCTCTGTGATTCCTACAGGGTCCCTGCACACACAAAGGTGTTGTCTGTCCCGAGCTTCTCTGTTGCTCAGACCTCTAAGGGACTTAATGCTTTTATCTCCCTCAGATGGAGAATCTGATGCCCTCTTGGCAGTCTCTTTCTCAAGCAACTCCTTGCTAAGTCTGCAGGGTATTCAACAACCTTGTGAAGGTCTTCTTCCTTGGACGCTTCTCTATTCCAGAACTTAAAGGATCTCTGTTTGTACACACAAGCACCTACTGAATGCCCTTCTGGAAGAGCTCTCACAAAATCCTCAATGATTCTGGTTTCCCTTTGAACTCACAGTAGAGTTCTCCTATGCACTATCGACACCTGCTCGATGCCTTCCTAGCAGAGCTCTACAAAATCCCTCAGTGATTCTCACTTCTTCTATTTCCTCCTCTACATAGTCCCTCCTCCAAGGTGTTTAGGAACCTTGAGGTTTCTCCTTGATCCAATGACTTCAGCTAGTGTTCCCTCCTGGCACGTCCTTGCCCAAATTCCACAAAATTTAGGAGCACATCTATGCACTGGCTTTCAGAACCCACAGCGTTCTATCAAACCCTCTTGGCATGAACCCTCAAAGAACACAAACCTGAAGTCAAAGAACCCATAGATAGCAGAACCCATATGTCCCTACAAATGCATACCTAACATACATCTACAACATATCATAAACACATAAAGACATTCATTCATGAACTCATAAACATGTGGACAACAACATGTAGGAAAAACTTCTCTGTTTGAATTCATATAAAATGTCTCTTTACAATGTGTTTGATCTCAGACTACAACAGAGTCTCGGCTCTCTCTCTTCTCTTCTCAACTTACCCAACTACTTCTCTCCCTTCGTACATACAAAGTATCTTTTACAGGAGGGGGATCTTCGAGCTCTTCCCTCCATTTCACC
The DNA here is from genome assembly GCA_009831015.1 of Picea engelmannii. Taxonomy (NCBI): domain Eukaryota; kingdom Viridiplantae; phylum Streptophyta; class Pinopsida; order Pinales; family Pinaceae; genus Picea; species Picea engelmannii. The sequence continues at coordinate 444,725 of ML780324.1, read as the reverse complement.
TACTCTATTCAATTACATTAAATTTACATTGAATGGGCTATCTAGTCCAGATCAGATCTAGATTCAGCCTTACAACCATTTAACACTACTCCTAACTAACGCCTACTCAAAGGCATGGCTCTATGGCTCCATGACCTTACATACATTAATTACATTGAAATCAAACTCAAAATGTGAGAGGACTGGTGCCTCTCTTCCTTGAATGCACACTTTGAATGTGCTAAGTGGGATGGTTGGCTGGCACATGGCTAACTTGGGAGTGATTCTCCTACATCATGAACACCCTAGATCTACTATTACGCATCCTCCTCCATATCTATGGCTATCATTCTCTTCGGTTGTTCGGGCTTCGATGATCTCAAATATCAACCTCCTCCCTTGTGATTCTCCCATAGTTATTTCTTCCAAAGTTCATGATCTTGCGCCACGCATTCTTCTTTTGGATCCAATGGTCCATATTTCCTCTAATGCATCCAGCTTCAGAAGTTTCAAATCCTGTGCACTCGTTCCTCCCGGAGTGATTATTCCTGAAATGTGTGCATTTCATCCATGCATCCTTCCCGACGATGAACGAACCCATATGACTTCAAGACTTCGGCACTTTGACAAGTGTGTTCCCTTTTTCATGTAAAGGGTTAATGTTTGTGCACTTTACCTTGATCTAAAGGTTGTTGGTCCACGTGCTCAGATATGATGGTCCAGATTTGATATTCTCCTATGCACTCTTCTCGGTGTATGTACATGAGATTCACGGTCTAGATCTTCCCCCCGATAGTTGATCTAATGGATGTTGTGCTCCTCCTCCTAAGAATTGGCTTTCTTCCTGACCTAGAAGATTTCCAACATATCAAAGGATTTGACCTTTAATTCCTCTATGAGACCTATGACCTTGGGTCTCGTTCGTGTTCTAAAAACACTACTCCTCCCGATGTTTGGGACTTGGAATAAGTCCACTCTTGAACACTCCTCTTGTTATCTCTTCTGATCTTCTGAGACTTAATTAGTTCTAAGGGACTTGTCCCTGTACTCCCTTAGAAGACTTCTGATGCCTTTATTTGCATGCTTTGTGCTTGAACTCCTGAGATTTGGAAATTGAAACAATTTCACTCTATGCATTCTCCTTGCACTTCGACTAGCCTTCAAATGGATATATTTCAACACTTCATCCAAGTGTTGGCCTGGTGCACTCTTTGCATAGGTCTTCCTCCAGAGTATTCAGTAAGTCTGTATCAACCCTTTCACTCCTCGAAGAGATATATGTACCCTCTTGGAAACTTATGGTCAAGGACTTCTTGTTGAGCCGACAGAGTATTCAGTAACTCTGTGAGTGTCTTCTCCTCATCACTTCTCTTTTCTCAGAACTTGAAATAGAGTCCTTTTGTCTAGTCCTTGCACTTTCTTTATTCCCACCTGGAAGAGCTCTACAAAGTTATAGTAACTCTATCTCTCTGTGATTTCTTTGCACGATCCCTCCTCTAATGTATACAGTAACCTTAAGGTTCCTCTTTGAGTATGGAAACTATCCTGGTGTGCCCTCCTAGCACATTTTCCTCTAAACTCAACAGAGAGATTCAGATGCGCACTGCTTGTGCTAGCTATAGAATTTCCACCATTCTATTGTGTGCTCCTTGCGCAGCCTAAATAACCCAACATGTACAACATTCATTCATTAAATACATAAACACATGAACAACAATATGCAGGAAAAAATGCTTTTCTATTATATCTGTCTATCTATACAAATTATTACAAAAACTCGACTCTAACAAAGTCCCAGTTCTCTCAAGCTCTCTCTGTCTCTCAGAACTATTCTACCTCTTGAGTCTCCTAAGACTCTCATATTTCTCAAGTCTCCTTATTTTCCATAGAGGGATCCATGAGCTTATCCTCTTCACCTCCTTAGTGCCATCACTATCCCAGTTATGACACCATACTTCTACGGCTACATTCTACAAATGTCTACAGAGACCTTTCTACGTTATGGGCTTGTTGCAGGAAACCATTCAAGGCAAACTCAACCAATACCTATACAAAGGTGTAGCCTACTCTTAAAGCTTTAAAACACGAAAGATCTGTATCAGATCATATTTTGAAATTTGAAAATGGTAGGGTCAGTGCCTCTCCCTTTATTTATCGCGCGTCTACGTGTTGGCATGTTGGCGTGTTTGTTGAGGTGGAGCAATGCTCCTGCATCAGGTACTAACCGTAGAATGTGGATTGAGACATTTTTCTGTTGAAGATCAATTTTGGTTGTGATAGTGAAGTTCTGGCACTTTTGTTATAAGATATGTCATGATGATGTTGTTTATAAAAATCATTGATCTATTTGAGCCACACTTCTAGTACATGTAGTTTTGTATGCTTAGTATTTTCCGAAGTGAATGGTGGTTGAGGAAGATAAGTTAAGATACGTGGATGATACATATTTGAGTTCCATTGATATATCTTATGATGTGTTACTGAAGGCATATTTGTTGGATATCCCGGTGAATGCATTTGGCATGTATTTTAGCTACATATTGGGAAATGTAGTTGATGAGTTGATGAGGTGGTCATGTTGTACATCATTGATGAGTCATAGCTTGATATATAGTTGATGCATGATTGACACATTTTTTATGGTGGATATGACATACATGTATGAGGACACTTCTTGATTGTAGTTCATCTTGTTGTTGTATTGGTGCATGGTTGATGCACTTGCTTGGTAAAGTTGGTGATACATGTTTAGTGAAATGTTGATGCACTCATCGATGGTATATGTTTGTGGGGGATAATACTTGGATAAATTACATCATTGGTATTACTTGTTTAGAATATACGTTTTTACATGATGTCTGAGATGACATAGTTGAGACACTAGATTTATTGAGATACATGGTTTTGGCACTTGGCCCATGAGAGAGACATATCGTGAGTGATATGACACTTGTTTGAGGCACATGGTTGTCAAGATATTAGAGGCATATGGTTGATCATATCTTATGGCATATTGTATGGTATTGATGTACATGATTGATACACATGGGTGTTGTGCATGGTTGGCACAAAATATGGCACAAGATGTACTTGGTTGATATATTATGCATGATTCTCTATTCATTATTGACATATCTCTTTCCTCATGATGTATGTTATTTCACTAGTTTGATGCATGGATAGGTCCAAGAATCCTCATAAGAAGAGTGGATCAATCTTGCGTAGTTGATCTATGTTTTGGTTGAGCAGTAGCATTTTCAACAGAAAAATATTTTAGTGGTAGAATATTGTTCATATTGTAGAGAAGATAGGGGGAGTCATTCTTCTTCCCATTATTCAAAGTGGAGAGATTTATCACATGAAAATGTAGATAATTAAAATAGATCCCTATACTTGGAGAAAGAGCACATAGGCATAGTTCCAAAGGGAGAGATGGTCACATGGGGAGAATGAATGATATATCTTTAGCATTACATCAGAGTGATATCCCTTTTTCAAAAGGGGAGAGATTATTCAGAGGAAGATCTGACATTCAGATAAGGGGAACAACCCATAGGAGAGTTCAGGCAGGGGAATCATCCGCAAGGAGATAACTACCATTTGCCATTGATTTCAAAGGGGGAGAGATAGTCACATTGATGTGATTGAGATGACTATTCATGAAGAGCAATTCCATGTCTACATGTTTCCATCAATGATTGGTGTTGACATCAATATTCTCATTGTCATCAATTCCAAAGGGGGATATTTTTGGATCATGGTGTCATTTATGTCAAATGATTGTTGTCAAGGGATTGATGTTGATATCAAAGGGTTGATGTCAGAGGATTGATATTGACGTCAAAAGATCAATGTGTTGTCATTGATATATGATTCATAGTTGCATTTATGTAAAGATGAATCATTCTTGTCTTATCATAGTTGATAAGGAGTACAGATGGGTGAACTCCAAAGTGGTTGGAATAATGATATGAACATCAATGAATTTGTCAGTGAAAGTATCCTAGATGGATAGTGATTTTCATGCCATTTTTGGTGGTATGTGGAACATCACATAACTCCTCATGTTTTGAGAGTTATGTCCTTATGAAGTTGGAGGACCCTCATATCTTGGCTAGAAGCCCTAAAAGGTCAAAAAATTCAAAGTGCTTACAAAGAAGAAATTATTTAAATAATAAATTTAAGTCACAAAGTCAAGGAGGATTATTTAAATAACAAAGTAAATGGAGAACTTTTTAATTATGGAAATTAGTTATGAGAATGTTAACCCTAAAATGAAGAAAGTGGGTTACGTGGTCAAGTGGATATTAATATATGGACAAGTGGAAAATTGGGAAAGGTTGGACAAAGTGGCCATGTGGACAAAGTGGCATAGAATATGCTTCTAAGGAAGCTACTTGGAGAGTATAAATAAGAGTCAAGGGTTCTCTTGTAAATACATCTCTTGGGAAAATATGGAAGATCTATTCTAAGAGAGAGAGTTTCTGGAGGATCTCATGGACGCATCAAAGTTTCCGTAAGTATGAGATCTCAATGAAGAAAGTTCAAAAACCCTAGTCTTTGAAGGAGTATGTGAGTAGCAGTGGGCCAGAGATCGTACATACACGGCCTGCAGTGAGCTAGAGAACGTACACACACAGGATGGAGGACAGAGTGTGCAAAGTTGCAGGAAGTCATGAAGACTTGAGTGTGAGTTGATGTTAGGTTCTTGAAGTCTGAAGCAAGTTCCGTATTTTCATTCTATGGGGTAAGATCTGTGATAAAAGTTTTGGTATGGTTACATGGTTGTCTTTATGGATAATCTTGCTTATTTTATGGTGAATTCTTAAGGAATTCTTGGTATGGTTGTGGTGATATGGTTATGTTGATTGATTGATAGAGTGATAAACACTCTTATGTTTCAGTACTAATATGGTTTCCATAGTATATTTGTGTAACAACCCTAGTTGAATATATGCTTAGGGATTATTAAGTAAAAATTAATTAGGTAATTAATTGTCCTAACATGGTTTTAACTAAACAAATATTGGCATAATAATATTAATTAAATATTAATTAATTAATTAATTGTTATAATTTTGATTAATTAATTAATTACCTATTACATTCAATGACATGGGTAACAAATTTAAGAGGGTTAATAAATTTAATTGTTTAATTAAATGATTTACGTATATGGAGGGGATAAGAAACATTAAATATAAGGATAAGAAACATTAAATAATAGGATAAGACATTAACTAAGAGGATAAGATAATGAATGTATGGATAAGGAAATTAATGAAGAAGAAAGGGTCAGTGAAGGAGGGATATGACGGGAGGAGTCTTACGGGAAGAAGGATTTTTGGGGGAAAGAGGAAGAATTATTGGAAGGGGGGGAAAGACTGTATGTTGGAGGATTATTTTTCTGGTGTGGGAGAGTTTGTTTTAGGGGTTTTTGGTGAACCAGAAGTAGGGGGCACCGGTTTGTTGGGGTTTTGGGAATGGGGGCTAGGATATCCATACGGTATCCTGGAGCTAGGAAGTTGGACAGGCTGCTCCTAGCTAGCAGGGAGGAAACACGGTTTGGGCAGAGTTGGTCAGCGCATCAAGCAGTAGCAAAGCAACAGGATAGACAACTAGGTCAATAGAGAAATTAACATCAGGAAGAGGTAATTAAATTTTATTATGTTAAGTTATTTTCATGCTGTAAATAGATTTGAATTCCAGCAAAAAAAATTTACGCTTGTATTATGTGAATGAATGATTTACGTATAGAGAAAGGAAATATATTCTAAATTGTATGTAATTTGGTATTTTACAGTCACTTCATATGGTATCAGAGCCATTTGTTTGAAATCTGGGCCTGAAGGGCCAAGCTCTAGCTCCAACTCCACCTCCTGCAAGCCAAACCCACTAATATCTATTATATGCAGATCAATAATGCTTCCTCCTCCCAATAATTAAAGAAAAAGGCATATAAATAGGCATAGATGACATTATAGGCATATAATTGGCCATACTTAAAAGACATTTATTTAAAATGAAAAAAAAAATATGTGCATATAAATGGAAAAAAAAATGGAGTAAGCCCTATCTGCATCAGTATGCATGAGCCAACTGATACAACAGAAACTACAAGAGGTGATAACCACAACAGAAAAATGGTTACAGCGGTATTCTACATAATCCTCATTATCCAAATGCCAAGCCCTCAAGGAGGAAGAGCCTACATGAATACCTTTGTGCACAACATGTTGAATCTCTAAGTTAAGCACCGGGATCCAAATTCCACACTTGGAAAACACCTACCACAATACAATGCAGAAGAGGAGTTTTCCCATGCGCGAAACCAAGTCACGTGGAAGAGGAGTCCACGACATTTTTGAGCTCCCACACTCATCAATAGATATAGATAAAATTAGAAACAAAAAAAAATAAGAATAAAGTAAAAAAAAAAAAAAGTGAAAAAAAAATATATGTTGGGCCTATCAATTGACCCCTAACACAAGGATCATCAATCGAGAGCTACTGAACCATATGTATTCGATTACTACCCAAAAAAAAAATCATCAAAACATATAGATAGCATAAAAATCAAGAAAACAAAACAGATAGACAGACCGAGACTGAATTTGGAAGCTCCGTTGACATCAAGACTCGGAACCAAGCGAAATATTAGAAAACAAATTGAGAATGATAAATGCCCCAAATGAACAACCGTGTAATGCATGTCTCATAGAAAATGTTATATTTTATTGAATTAAAACTCTCTAGCCTTAATTTTATTCAATGGAATTAGAAAATAGCGAACATAGGTTAAAAGCTTTCTAAATACATATATTTGTGCTTTGTTGGGACAAATTTTAACTGAATTTCGAAAGTGTGAAAATTTAACCTAATTTTTAAACTGTGAAGCAATCTACCTTAAGAACATATATTTCAGTCTCTTAAGTAGCCTCGAGTTTATCACCGATGCATCCTACTTGTCATGGCCTTGCACTACGAGGTATGCACAACCTACTTCTAAGCTTGAAGTTACGAGCTCTACACAAAAAAATGCTATCCTATCTCAACTAAATGAAATTTAATAAGATCATAATCCAGCAATAACATCAAAATTTCTATCTAATCTACTCTGCAAATAAAATCTTAAACGTCTGAAACATTTCAAAAACGGAAGGGATGATCGGTTGTTTTCTCTCTTTGCTCGCACGATCTATCCAAAAAGAGGACAAAATATAAATTCATTTTGCAGTTCATTGGAATCTGGAAATAACCATAATAACTTAAAAGAAAGCTTCCAAATAAACGACATATTTTCCTAAAATTTACTCTAATTTTCAAACTCTTTAACAGTATACAACCGTCTATCCAAAGCAATATTTTGGTTTCAAATTACTCACATTAGATGTGTTATTTTGATGGAATTGATCTATGAGAAAACTCCATGTACTCCTTATGTGTTTCAATTTGTGCACCGAAAATGCTCTCTCTCTTTGTTGGCAGGATCTGTCCAAAATAAATAAGGAAATGAAAGTGCAAGAAAAATGAAGAATTCCTTCGATATTATCCTGTGAAATTGCAAAAATCATGAAGATTCTCACGATTTTATCAGCGTTGTGCCTGATTAACTCCATAAACATAATAGCACTTAAAATAAAACATCAATTTATAGATAAGCTTAGTATTATCAAAGTAGAGGTTTACTCTGAATGCACAAGCTCCAGTAAACAACGCTCAACCCACAGAATTATTAGAAATAACAAACACCCCACATCCATTTAGGGTGTGAATTAACGAATTAGTTAACCCACGGGCTCAAGGCTATGAAAAACAACAAACAAGGAGCTAAAGTCTACATTTTTAAACACAAACTCAACGCATGAGCTCCAAGGAATAGCCTCACGCTCACAGAAAATAAAAATAAAATATATATAGCCCAGCACAAGCACCGGAGCCATGCACCAAGCCATGGGGAGGAGCTGCAGGAGTCAATATGCAAACCATACACTTAGATCCGAGCGTGAAGCCACCGAGGGAGGACCATCCAGTCATCACCATAACTTCGTCGCAGTTGCAAATCAGGAGAGGCTCAGGGTGCGTTCGCAATCACAAATGAAACAAGCCACAAGACTATTAGGGTTAGGGGTATTGAGATAAGTGTGTTTAGGGTTTAGGGAACGTGGGCCTCATGCAAGGACCCATGATGCTGTATGGAATTTATTTTCTTTTATTTTATTTTTATCTTAAGTAATATTTATTTTATTTTATTTGATATTTAATTTATTTATTTAAATCAACTTTTTAAATTATTCCTAAATTTGAATTTCAATCGTTTAATTCGTTAATTTTTTTTTACTAATTATTAACAAATATATATATATATATTTAAATATATGTTGCAAATTAAAACTAAGTATAGTAATTAATTAAAAGTAATTATGAGTTTTAATTTAAATAATTTAATAATATAGGGTTAAGTATAAATTTTAGAGGTCCATGGGTTTTGAACCCAAGACCCCCACCAAGCGAAGTTCTTTAAGAAGATCACTAACACCAACGCACTCTCATAATTATTTACAAATAAATTCTTATACTTAATAGATTAATGGTAACATTGAATGACTAGAGTGGTATCATTATTAGGAAGATATAGTATGAAGATTAAGACTAACTGGCTTATTATCTGACCTATTTCTCTGGAGCTGGCTAATCGAGTTGAATCATAACTAGTGAATGCACTGGAAATCAAGGTAAAGGCTTATTTAGCGTTGTTGATCTTTGTATCCCGAAGTATAAACTCTAGTTGTCCAAGCGTCAGGCTCATGAGACCGTACACACAACTCATCGAGCCAAGCGCCAAGTCCCTCCACTCCATTCCACCAATCAAATTCAATGCTAAATATCAATGCAACATTCGACAAAGCCAACACTAGGTGCCAAGGAAAATCTCACAAGTCAAGCATCGAAGGATATTTAGTTGTAAATGAAAAGTTAAAAGGACTTAGACTAGGACAAGCGAGAAGGAGGCAGTATACGCACTAGGAGAGTAAGCAAGAGGAATTGGCAAGTATGGCACAAGTCTAGCGTAGTTACAGGGCAAGGGAGCCAATAGNAACCTAGCCAATCCCCTAAAGAGAGTAACGTTTGTTTACAGACAAGTAAAGAAAACTTATGCCTAACCCTGTTTCTAGTTTGAGTAGCACCAATTTGAAACATCCTTGAACTCACCCTCACAACTTTGGTTGATGTAGGTTAAAGAATACAGGATGCTCAAGACTCGAGGGAATCGAGGCAGGGGAGCATCGTCGCAGGCACTGCCAAAACCACCAGTGCCACCACCACCATCGCTCGAACTAGCTCTCATACTGCGCTCGTTGGAGGCCATTAATGAGACTTTAAAGGGGCAACAACCAACAGGGACCAAAGTGGAACCCCCACCTTCTAGAATGGGTAATCCAGAAGTGTCAAGGGATTCAGGGGGAGTACCTCCACTCGAAGACATCACACGAGAATTGCAGAAGATCAAACTTCCAGAGTTTTCCAAGGGTCATGCCAGTGAACATGCAGAAGCATGGTTGGACGGCATGACAAGGTGTTTTGCCTTAAGGGACTATGCATCCAACTCAAAGGAAAATATCACAATTTTTCAGTTAAGAGACAATGTCTTGAACTAGTGGGGCAACCTGGAAAGACAATTGCACCTTACCCCAGACACAGTATCTTGGGAACTTTTCGAGGAGAGTTTCTGAAGGAAATATCTACCAGCATACTACGAGGAACAACAGGTAGGGAAATTTCCTGCCTTAGTATAGGGAAACAGAACTGTAGAAGAATATGAGATCAGATTTATGGAACTAGTCAAATATGTTTCATATATGGATAATGACCAATGATAGGCAGAGTGCTTCGTCTATGGATTTAACCCTAAGATAAGAGATATGGTGCGAATGTGGAAACTATCTTCAGTAGCGGAAGCGGTGGAAAATGCGCATTATGCAGAGGAACACATGAACTTAACCGGGGGTATAAGACCGACATTTCCACATCATCCTGTATTCGTAGGGAAGGCCCCGGGGACATTTCCTAGGGAAGGGGGCTCAAGGCCACTGCCATATGGTAATAGAGTCACACGAAGGACAGTAGTCGTAGGGATTTCAATGGAAGGGAGTGCAACATCTCGTTCATCACCAACGACGCAGATAGGTCCATGACCATCTCAGGGAACAACTAGTAGGGCAGGGGTTCCAGGGGAAGGAACTCATTTCAAAGACAGTCACATAATAGTGCACAGGTTCAATCTCGTGTTACGTGTTGGGGGTGCGGAGAGCCCCATTACTAGCGTGACTTCCTAGAGTTACAATCAGGGTTCGTGCATAGAGAAGGAAAGGCATCAATGGGGAGAGCAAGTAGCAGCCACCAGATTTACGCAACGGTTAATAATCGCTAGGCTGAAAATCAATCCATGGTGGTGGAGTCATCAAGTATGCTAAATCATATCAATTTTAAGATTTTATTTGATTCTGGTGCAACAGATAGTTTCATTTCACCATCTGCATTAGAAAATAGTGGGTTGGCATCCTACAAGCATGATGACTTTAAACAAGTCGAAATGGCTTCGAGGGAAAAACAAGCGGTAGGACCTAGTGTTGATAATTGCATGGTAGACCTGGGAGTGTGTACTACCAGGTTGAAGGTATACGTCACTACTCTCGGGGTGTATGAACTAATCATTGGAATGGATTGGTTAGTAGCTCACTGAGCTTTGGTAGCTTGTTTTGCAAAGAGGGTGCTCTGTGTAGATGATGAGGGAAGGCCAGTAGAGATCCAGGGTGTATGGAGAAAAGTGTAATTATGATTTGTATCAAATATGAAGGTTAAGTGATGCTTGAGACAAGGGTGTCAAATTTATGTAGTGGAAGCAGTGAATGAAGGGAAGGGACCCTCATTGGATCAGCACCCGGTATTGTCAGAATTCAAGAATGTTTTTTCGAATGAGTTACCAGGACTACCTCCTGAAAGGGAGCTTGATTTTACTATTAAGATAAAACCTAGTGAAAAACCAATCTCCAAGACTCTGTATCAGATGATAGCATTGGAACTTTGTGAATTACAAATGTAGTTGAAAGAGTTATTGGAATTGGGGCTATTAAGGCCCAGTGTCTCACCCTGGGACGCACCAGTAATTTTTGTAAAGAATAAGGATGGATCCCTATGACTATGTATAGACTACAGGGACTTAAATTGTTCTACAGTTAAAAATAGGTACCCAATGCCGTGAATATATGACCTTTTCGATCAGATGAAAGGAGCAACGGTATTCTCAAAGATTGATTTGCGATCAGGGTATCATCAGTTAAGGATTAAGGAAAGCGATATCCCAAAAACTTCCTTTCGAACTTGGTTTGGACATTAGGAGTTCGTCGTAGTACCTTTCGGATTGACAAATGCACCAGTAGTCTTCATGAGCCTCATGAACGATGTATTCTAGAAGTACTTAGATCGATTTGTACAAGTCTTTCTAGATGACATCCTCATCTATTCCAAGAACGAAAGAGAACATGAGGAACACTTGCGAGTAGTGTTGTCCTGCCTTAGAGAGAAAAAATTGTATGGGAAGCTATCGAAGTGTTCCTTCTTCCAGAAAGAGATTCACTATTTAGGTCATATAATTTCTGGTGAAGGAATCTCTGTGGACCCAGAAAAGGTAAAGGCCATTATGGAGTGGCTAGTGCTGAAAAATGCCCATGAGGTGAGAAGCTTCATGGGGTAGCAGGTTATTACCAGAGATTTATGGAAGGATTCTCAAAAATAGCGAAACCCATCACCACTTTGCAATGCAAGGGGGTCAGGTATGAATGGACAAAAGAATGTGATAGTGAATTCATTGAGCTTAAGAGGTTACTAACTAGTGCGCCAATTCTACGAGTGTCGGATATGGAAAAGGACTTCATAGTCTACACATATGCCTTGAAGAAAGGGTTGGGGGTTGTGTTAATGCACGATGGAGGAGTGATAGCTTATGTGTCAAGGAAGTTGAAGAAACATGAAGAGCTATATGCGACTCATGATTTAGAGTTGGTAGCTGTAATTCTAGCTCTGAAAATTTGGAGGCACTATCTTGTGGGCTGGAAATTTGAGCTCAAAATAGACCATCAAAGTTTAAAACATCTCTTCACTCAAAGAGATCTGAATGCCAGGCAAAGGCGATGGAATGAGTTTATGAGTGAGTACAATTTTTGTATTTCATACATCAAGGGAAAGGAAAATTTGGTTGCAGATGCCTTCAGTAGGATACCACGTATCTTCTCCTTGGTAATCTTAAAGGTCAATTTGAGGGAACATGTGTTGACACAACTCCAAGGAGACAGTTAGTATTTAAAGGTTACTTTAAAGCTCCAGAGCGAGAGGCAGTTAGATCCAAAGTATGAAGGGTATAGTCTGGAAATAAACAGACTGTTAAGATATCGAGGAAGGATGTACATCCCTGATAATGGGGATATTCGAAGCATCATACTGAAGGAATCCCATAGAGCACTTTATTGTGCACATCTGGGTGTGAAGAAGATGTACGCAGATATAAGGAAGCTCTTCTTCTAGGTAGGCATGAAGCGCGATGTAGTCCATTTTTTCGCCAAGTGCCTAGAATGTCAACAAGTGAAAGCTGACCACCATCACCCGACAAGCCTCCTACAACCACATGATGTTCCTATGTCCAAGTGGGAAGTCATCTCTATGGATTTTGTTGTGGGGTTTCCGCTCACATCTCATAGACACAATGCCATTCTTGTGATAGTCGATAAGCTAACTAAGAGTGCTCATTTTATTTTGGTTAGAGACACTTACAATTTCACTGATGTGGCACGTTTGTTTGTAAGTGAGGTTATCCGTTTGCACGGGATACCTAAGAAGATCATTTCAGATAGGTACTCCAGATTCACTTCTAGGTTTTGGGCAAGTTTGCAATCAGCGTTGGGGACTCAATTGAACTTAATCACAACTTATCATCCAGAAACAGATGGGAAAACTGAGAGAGTAAATCAAGTCATGGAAGACATGCTCAGGATGTATGTCATGGATAATCAAACCCAGTGGGAGAAGTACGTACCTTTGGTAGAGTTTGCCTACAATAACAGTTTTCATAGCTCCATCGGAATGCCACCCTATGAATATGTATATGGAAGGCCATGCAGAACACCATTGAGTTGGGATAGACTAGAAGACTAAGTAACATTTGGGCCATAATTGATTCAAGAGATGGAGGAACAGGTAATTCAGATTAGGTAGAGACTAAAGGAAGCACACGATAGGCAGAAAAGTTATGTGGATGCACACAGGACTGACCGAAGTTATGAAGTGGGAGACCATGTTTTCATTCATATCAGGCCTAATAAGAGTACCATATAGTTTGGGAAGGGGACAAAGTTGTCACCTTGATTTATAGGACCGTTCAGAATCCAAGAGAAAACTGGACCTGTTGCCTATTGTCTCGTACTGCCACCCCACTTGCATAAAACTCACAATGTTTTTCATGTATTTGTTTTACGTCATTATGTTGTTGATGAATCACATAAACTAAATTGGAAGGAATTGAAAGTATCGAACATGGGAACGCTCATGGTAGAACCATTATGCATATTGGACTGTAGAGTCCGACAGCTCAGGAACCATCTGGTAGACCAAGTCAAGGTCCAGTGGGACAAGTATAGTCCGGGATCTGCTACTTGGGAATACACCGAGACACTATGATGAGATTGTCCCTCACTTTTTTGACCACCTCAAGAATATGTTTCTCGAAGGTTGGGTGTATGTAACACCACCTTTGACTTAGACAGACAGGATTACCTGAGGCCTATATACTTTATTTTCTAGTCACAATGAAACTATTAAGTGATACACTTAAACTTTAAAATGTATGAACTTTTATGAATGTTTAAATGTTATTGATGATGATGTATATAATGCGATCTACTAGGTGAATGTAAATTTTACGAATGTTTGAATGTTATTGATGATGATGTATATAATGCGATCTACTAGGTGAATGTAAGTTTTATGAATTTTTAAATGTTATTGATGATGATGTATATAATGTGACATATTGTTAGAATGAAATTTTTTATGGATGTTTAAATACTATTAGAATGATGTTGGATATGATGCAATCTATTTTGGTAAATTAAAATCTTATAAATGGCTGTCGAAATTGAATCATGAAATATTATGAGATCTATTTCTAATTGGAAAACTTTGATGTTAAGTTGTCGATACAGGGATACCAAATTGACATGATGATAGTATGAAATTACATGATGATAATGCATAGAAATGTATGAGCTTGTGTTACAGACTAATCTGCAGGTTATGGGCTATGGAATAGCCAAGGGATAATGATGATGAAAGTGGATATCATGACCACTAGCCGAGAAACATTATGGTATGAATATTGTATGTGAAATTATATTTGTTTGGATGCATTGCTATGATATGTGGACCAGTGCAGGATTTCAGGTGATGACACTACCCAAAACCAAATAAATGATGACAAAACTCCCAGCAACACGGTGCCACTGTATGTTCCATTGTAGGGTGTGGATCCTAGCTATGATTAGGAGGGGTGGAGGCATTTCCCACCGTGTATCCTCCGAAACCTAAAGTCATGGGAGGATGGTGTTAGTTCACGCTCCCCAAGACGTGTGATGATGATTGTCAGTTGCCTGCTAGGGAAGCTTGGTCGAGATAGTGACACTTCCACTTACGGGTTCTATTTAGAGTTAGTTCAATATAGTTGATGCTCCAAGATAGTCTAGCAAAGGAAGGATAGGAAAGGAGACGGAAGTAAGTTAGGGAGGAACGATGAGTAGAAATAGTTGAGAAAGTATGGAGAATTGTCTTGCGGTGGAATTTAATGTTTTCCCCTCTAAAAAAGAAGAGAGAAATGTGTATATATGAATATTCATAATTACGTAACTAAACCACAGTGTCCAAATAAAATTGTTGAACCGGATAATTGTAATTAAAGGATTTCTCAAACAATTGATTGGTTTGTTGTCGTTTATAAAAGACTAGTCTTGTTGATTGGAGTGGATGCATACATAAATTACTAAAGGATGATAGTTTTTGATTATTAATACATGCACGGGACTTGTATGTACTAGCTACACATGCATTTCTTGTACATATACACTAGTATGTATAAGTTTTCTTGACTTACTTACTGATAATGTCAGTTAATTATTATGAATGTGTGAACCATGTTTCTATTCCTTTGTACCATAAGATACCTTAACTTCGGGATGAAGTTTCCTGAAGGGTGGGTGTATGTAACAACCCTAGTTGAATATATGCTTAGGGATTATTAAGTAAAAATTAATTAGGTAATTAATTGTCCTAACATGGTTTTAACTAAACAAAGATTGGCATAATAATATTAACTAAATATTTATTAATTAAGTAATTGTTATAATTTTGATTAATTAATTAATTAATTAATTACCTATTACTCTCAATGAAATGGGTAATAAATTTAAGAGGGTTAATAAATTTAATTGTTTAATTAAATTATTTACATATACGGAGGGGATAAGAAACATTAAATATAAGGATAAGAAACATTAAATAATAGGATAAGACATTAACTAAGAGGACAAGATAATGAATGTATGGATAAGGAAATTAATGAGGAGGAAAGGGTCGGTGAAGGAGGGATATGACGAGAGGAGTCTTACGGGAAGAAGTATTTTTGGGGGAAAGAGGAAGAATTATTGGAAGGGGGGAAAAGACTGTATGTTGGAGGATTATTTTTCTGGTGTGGGAGAGTTTGTTTTAGGGTTTTTTGGTGAACTAGAAGCAGGGGGAACCGGTTTGCTGGGGGTTTTGGGCATGGGGGCCAGGATATCCATACGGTGTCCTGGAGCTAGGAAGTCAGACAGGATGCTCCTAGCTATTAGGAAGGAAACACGGTTTGGGCAGAGTTGGTCAGCGCATCAGGCAGCAGCAAAGAAGCAGGCTAGACAACCAGGTCAACGAAGAAATTAGCATCAGGAAGAGGTAATTAAATTTTATTATGTTAAGTTATTTTCATGTTGTAAATATATTTGAATTCGAGCAAAAAAAAATTACGCTTGTAGTATGTGAATGAATGATTTACGTATAGAGAAAAGAAATATATGTTAAGTTGTATGTAATTTGGTATTTTACGGTCACTTCATTTGTTATTTATGTTTGAGTAGAATTCATATTGTATGGTTGAGGAGAATGAGTACGTTATTGGAGATTTTGGAGGTGTTTAAATTGGTTATGGTATAGATTGGACAATGAAAGATAGAAGTGAATGTGATTGAAGGTTGCATAGGATCTGAGTTTTTCATTGAGGGAAAACCCTAATTGTTCAGAAGGAATATGTAGGTTGTACTATAGACAAGAGTATAGACAGGCTACACACATACATGAGTTGTACTACTGGTAGGGTACGTACATACATGTGTTTCACTACTGATAAATCGTGTACCTGTTGACATATTGGTATCTGTTGAGGATTGATTCCTCTTCTTAGTTGGTGTTGAGTTTTGTAAGTTGACTCTTGCATATCAGAGTTGGTTCTCTTGTGGAGTTTTAACTCTATTCAGTTTATGTTGATAACCCAAAGATTGTAGTCCATAATAAAAAGGAATTGTGCATACATCTTGTGTTCTTTAAGTTCCTTGTGGTGATGAATTATTGATGATATATGTTGTTGTTAAATGTTTCTGATATATGTTAACATTTAACTGGTTATAAATAATAGTAAGTAAGTGATGAATAAATGGTGATTGCTAACTAAGGAGTTTTTTGAAGGGAAGTTTGAAAAAGGGCCCTACATTGAGTCACCCCCCCATCTCAGTGTGGTCGGTGTGTCCAACAATAAACTCACGTGGTGAGATCATATTTGGAACAATTGTTTGTTACCTCTTCAATGTAAATCAAAGCACTTGTTTTGAAATACTCTGATTGACATCAGAGCACTTACTATTAACTTCTCTAATCATGTGGCATAGTTCATCCCATATCCCTTAATGAGCATGTTCTAAGGTCTCTTATAATTTATGCATGTTGGTTTTTATAAGTTTGTTAAGGGATTTAAAAGGAAGGGGAAAGTATTTAATGTGTCTTAACATGGAAGGGTATGGAGCACATGGGTCGTGTTTCCCCCAAATCCACCTCATTGATAGTATATTAAATGATTCTTCACATACTCCTAAGCCAACATATGTCTTATTTATTTCCTTCACCTGTTGGTTTGACATTTTCATATATGTTAAATATTATTTTTATTTTTATTTTTTTTTACTGGGGGAATCGGCAACTTCGCGGTTCTCGTACTCGCGTGACACGGGGTCGATCCCCAGCGACTACCACTATAACCCCAGGTGCAACCACCCAGCCCGCAAGAATGGCGCACGAGTAAGTCCGGGTGAGAATCGAACCTGAGACTTCATTTTACAAATTTCCTTCCATTTACACAGCACTTGCCAATCCGTATACACGCGTGCGGGCTATGTTAAATATTATTTTAATTCAAACCATGTTACTGAAATGCATTAAGGTTATTTGAAACTTAAATTTAAATAAATTTAAATTAAAGGATTTTAAATTGAAATAAATGTAGTTCAATGCAATTTGTTTGTGCATGGGAGTGAAATGGAGAATACTAACTAGTCACTTTGCTGAAAGAGGTTTTTAAGTTTCTTGTCTCATAGATTACTCATACAACATCCATTATAAGTACATCTTTTTGCAATGGAAAGAGTATGGTGTGACGCTTGTAGAAAAAAAATTAACATGGCATTTGAACATTGTATTGGTTTCATGCATGATAGATATGGCTAGGCTATAAATCCTTGTTGGTCGTTTTATCACTTATGGACCTCAGATTTCGATTTCATGAGTTGTGCTGAAATTGGAATAGAAAAAATCATACAACTATTTTCCACCAATGAAGAAAAATGTATTTTGAGAAAGACTGAAAAATTGTGCTCAAGAGCATTTTTTAATGGAAGTTAGGGTCCTTATTTGATTGTTGCTTCACCAAAAATTGATTCCACAAGTTCTTATGTCATACGTGATGTATAACATCTTAATTAATCCATTCACATTGTAGTGATGCATCAATAGTATGAAATTATAAATCCACCAAAACATCCAACTAACGTTCAGACAACTTAGTTTCTTCCAAATAATGTTTCATAGCCATTGCAAGACCAACATGTGTTGCAGTTAACCCATATGATGCTAGATAGTTCTTTTACAATCCAAATTTAGTCGTAAAATAAAAAAAGTGAGAAATAAACAAGATAGTATGGCATGTGCGATTAAATATGTTAGCAACATAGACATGTTTGATTCTAACCATGATCATGAAGCAAAACATGTGAGGTAGGTATCGGTTACCAATTATCCATATAGTTATTGATGGGAACAAAAAGAAGGAATCAAGATAGAAGACGATAAGATAGGATGAAGGACAATGTGGGCCTTGCTCACCGGGTCAATGTTAGATAAAGAAAGAAGATCATCATTGATGCACTCGATGATGATAAGGGTTGGATATCCTTCTGATAATACCTTGGTGATGGGATAGATAAATTCATAAACAAGTAGTGCATGGGAGATGAAGATATGAACCTCACCGATATGCGGTGTAATGAATTGATATGGAGGGATGGTGGTTATATACAGTGCATCGATGAAAATGGAAGGAATCTAGCTAGTGAAATGAATCTGCATGGAAAGTATTGATGTCTTAGCGTGATATTTACCGGTTCACTGATGATAATAGCATATGTAGTGAGATTTAGTAGAAGTGGGATGACATGTTAGTCAAGTTTGAAGGATGGTAGTATATGTATTGGCGAAGATATTACTGGAACAAAAATGTGGAGGTGGAAAAAAGGATGCACTCACTCGTATGCTATGTATCGAACTTGGAAGAGGGGACTCGTTGAAGTGTGGATCGATGGGTCAAAGTGATACATGTAGAAACTAGAAATGGTAAAGTAGGGAGAGTGTGAGGAAAACTATGGATTATTCATTTAAATGAGAGACATGGTGCGATGTTCCTAGTAGGAATAATTGTTGGGNGCAATTTATTCTCTTATAGAGACACTAAAATAAGTATATTGGGAGGTTATTGTGTGTGCACAACAAATGGCGATACACTAGGTGAATCAAGAATCTTTGCTAGTCTTTCCTAACTGATAACCAGATAATGTAGAGGGTCATGAAATTTACTTTTAAGTTCAAAATATTCTAGAAATAATGTGCAATAGTTACCTTAAATATTCCAACGTGGTGGGATAACTATGTAGCATCCCACTCTACTGAGCACACCTTTATTGCCATATTATTTTAGGACACTTGCATGCAAGTGATCCGATTATGGTAAATTGTGATTTCATTTTTATTATGGGTTATATATGATGATGATGATGTGTTTTAACTTATTGCTATTTTGATGTATATATATCTACATACGATATTAATGATTTTTCACGAATGTGCAGGACACGTGAAAGGATATGGATGTTGATGGCATCAATGAACCTCCTCGGACTTCGGATTGAGTTAGGGAGTTGACTGTATTTGTTTGAGTATTTCATTTTATGCACATATGACAAATGATTGATTTGGATATGATTTATGTATATATATTTTTGACATTGTTTTTGTTAGTGGATGCAGGCTTGACGATTCTTGCTAATCCGAATCACATAGGGAGTAAAGGGGCCATGCATAGAAAAAAAACATTGAGGGAGAGGTGTGGTAGCATCCATGTGACATCCTACTAGCACTCTTGTTGTGGACGGACCTGTAGTTTAACGATTACATATTTTTAGTGGTCCACGATATCCTAAGGCTATACTCAGACAACTGCTCATGAATATTTCTAAGGGGCTCGCAATAAGGTAGAGTTCTTATTCCTTAGAAGCGCTTAGTTTGTCACAAGGTCGATCAAATGGAGTGTTGACTCCACAGGGTCAGACAAACTTCCAAAACCATTCAAAGGCGAGTGGAACCCTTAGATCATGTAGGTGCATCTTGAAGGGCACGTTGTGAAATTAAAACTTGATTCAATAAAACTAGGTGGACTAGAAAAAAATGAAATGCTTAGACCTTTTCAAGATAAAATATTAATTAGTCAGTAAATTATAAACTTAGAATATTAACAAGAATCTAAGGCTAAGACTAATTCTGAGTCTAAGTTTAATTAAGGAACTAAAATAAAAATATTAAATAAATTAAAGTGAATTGAGAATAAATCAAATTCTAGGAAAAAGGAGCAAGTCAAGATGCTAAACCTAGATGGATATTGAGCTATGTTAAATACTAGGATGCTAGGAGGAGAATGAGTTCCATGGATGAGTAGAGCATCCAATATTATGTAGTATCTATACATGTCATGATGTCAAAGTAAACTCCACAATGAGCGTCTCTTTCTTTTTATTTACATTTTCATAACTAAAGAAAAGAGATTAGAGCATAAGCCTCACCTTCTAGGTAGGTTTTCTCCTATATTGGGTTTCCAAGGATATAACTCATGTTCATTTTTGTGTGGATAGTGTGTTCTTTTGCTCAATTGTTTCATTTTCACAATTTAGTTATTTCATAAATTCAGGCAAAGGTAGTAATTAACTAATTTGGTATCTAAGGAAATGAATGGAGAAAATACAATATTTAAAAATAGTTTAAGATTTGTTGCGACATCAATAAATGATCTACATACTAAAAAAATGAAATCATTTTGAATACTAATACTAATATTAGTAATGTAAATTTAAGATTGTAGCCAAGCTAGACACCAAGGATTTACACTTGTGACCTCTACGTAGGAAACACATGTTCTTATAAGGGAGACATCAAATTCCTTGAGATGAAAAGTTTTTAGGATTTCAAATTCTACATCAACCTTTGGCACAATAATTTTTAGGCTTTGATAATATTTTTAATTAAAAAAAAAATAAGCCCAAAGGAGTTGGATCCAACAATGGAAAGTGAGGAGTTTTTCACCCTTGGGAAAGGTTCAATTCTTGTTAGGGCCACCTTGAGGTAGATGTTGAATACCTTTATGTACTCTTAACCTTAAAATTAGATTATTATTATTATTATTATTATTATTAAATATATAAATAATAACTAAAGTAAAACTATAATAAATTAATAAGATAGTAATGATAACTATAGTAATTATACCACAAAGAAAAAAATCTTTACTAGGGTTCCTGTATCAAACCCCCTGCGTGCATGCTGCCTTGAGTCCTTGATACGACTGTGGAGGTCAAGGAAGGTGGGCCTCATGGCCCCTCTTACAATTCTGTCATCGCCCCTGAGAAGGGATTAAAGCACCTCAAACGTCTGCACTTTGATCTTCCATATGAATTGAAAAAAATCTTTCGAGAGGATGATATGTCGAAGGAGAAACCATTGAAGATTGACCCTGAATCAAAATATCCAAAAGTAGCTTTCTCCTAGGAACCAGGAAAATGCATTTTGTAGGCTACTGTAGCACCCAAATATACTATCATCTCTCCTAGGATAGAAGACCAAAAACAATACATGAAGGATTTCGCCCTGATGGGACAATTTCTGGGACTATGGCCATCATAAAAAGATTTAGTTAAATGGATTTAGCATTGGTGGAAGCCAAAGTTTCACTACGACTTCCAACCTGAATCAAAAGGATTCTTCACCATAATCCTACTTAACCTGGAAACATAAACTAAATCTTTGAAGGGGGACCATACTTTTACAAATCAACAGGTCTTTTCCTTCGTATTTTGGACATAAAAGTTCATCCCAAAGAAGGAGGACTTCACGCATGCATCAGTACAGTTCCAATTATACTTGCTACCTCAAGAGTTCTGGCTGGAAGAAATAATCGTAGGCATCAAAAACACAATTGGCATATATTCAAAGCTTCAGAGGCAACAAAACAATGAAGGTACACTTCTTATGCACAAATTTGTGTTTACTTAAATCTCTCCAAACCACTCCCTGGAGCCATTACCCTGGACTACCAGGAGGAAGAATGGTCCCAAACCTTCGATTATGAGCACATCCTTTTTTGATACCAGAAATTCCATGAAAATTCCCATCTATTCCACAACTTCCCCTTAAATAAACCCATCAAATCAAATCCTGAGGATCTCGACAAAAGAAAGGATGATTTCACCTAGGTCACGGGATGTCGTGGGAATCTGTCCAAAAGAGAACCTCCACAATCCCCCTATGTACCATCAACTAGTAACTCATTTGAATCCCTTCAGACCTTGTACAAAAATCCCATCATTCCCTCTTCCCCCCTGACCAATCCCTCAGTCCCAACGCAAGTCTAGGGTTCTCCAAACCCCATCCCACCTACCCCTAGATCCACTCAAATCCGCAACTCAGAGACGTCCCTTCCTGCAAATATCAGGCCAAAAATTAGAGACCCTGACATAGATCTTGAAGATCAAGAACTGGTAGGAATAGATTTCTCACACTTAGAAAAAGACTACCGAAAACAACAACTATGCATCATACCTTTGGATCAGCTACGCAAAGTCCACAAACTTTTCCTCAACTATATAGTAGGAGGATCAACCCGCACCATTCCAAATATAGGAATACAAAATAGAAGATCTAAATAACAACACAAACCCACAAAAGAAGAGAAGAAAAGAGATAAAAATCCAAAGAAACAACTCATCCAAGATGTGGGCAATTTCCTAGTGAACTCGGGCCAAATCCACCTGATCTCGGATAGATCTCCTCCCCTCCAAACCTATTCATCATCATGAATATTATATCCTGGAATATAATGGGTCTCAACGCAAGAAGCAAGCAAGTCTTGCTCTGGGAAAGGATAATGAAGGAACAACCAGACATTCTTCTCTTGCAAGAAACTAAATGTGCGGGAGAGGAAGCTTCTCAAATACTTAAAAAATGTTGGAAACATGATAATTTAATGGAAGTTGCTGAAAAAGGTGTAGCGTGATTCTTTACCTCCAACTGGACCATCACAACCTCCTTCCGACTCATTGGCTCGAACAATTCAGGGTTATCACGAATGTCTACAACCCTGGAACCTCAGGAGACAAGGAAGCCTTCCTCCATCATTTCGAATGGATTTCTAGTCATATCGGTAATCAACGATGGATCTTTGGGGGAGATTTCAATATGATAACAATCCTAGAGGAAAAGAAGGGGGGAACGCGTAGACTAGAAAATGACAGTGAGAAGTTACACCGAATAATTGGTCGGTCGAATCTCATTGACGTAGAAACGGACAATGGACCCTTCACCTGGTCTAATAGATTCTTGGGGCGCAACTTGTCTTCGGCAGATTAGACTCCTTCTTAATCTCAAAACCCTTCATGTTGGTATCTACGAGAGGTATTTACCTCCATGTGTAAACCTGACAAGGATAGAATACTCTGGGAAGCAAGAAGAAACCCTAATGAGTTGGATAATAACCCTAGAAGACTCATCGTCTCAAGAAGATAATTTATATTAGGTTATTAGCCTCCAAGAGAAGAAGTCAACCAGAAATAATAATATATATAAAAACAGATAGATACCCAGATTGAGAATTTGGCCCAGGCAATTAGCTAGAATTAGTATAAATACAGGAGGCCAGTTCTCATTCTGGCAGGCAATATTAGATTTGCAGAGAAACACTTCTGCACACTTCAGTTGACCAGTTTCTACATAGGCATGGAGGAGAGCTGCCATTGCAGTTGCGATAGCTAGCACTTACACTTGGACTATCTCTTGGCTAGGGTTTGGAACATTTGATCAGCTCCTGTTGGTGTGCTATCCTTGGGGAAAGGTGAACTACCCTTTTTTTGGCTATCTAGCCTAGGGATTTCTTTTGGAGTGATTCTCTGTCAAGGTTAAGGTGCTCGGAGGGTGGATTCGGCCTACGGTTGGGTGACAAGGGTATTTTCAGTGGTAAAATGAGCAAACATCCATTATATTCTAATAGTTTATGGGCCCACACCTCCTTCATTCAGTCTAATCGTTGGAAGGAAACATAGTCGTAAGGATATTAGGTCATTGAAGAACTGTCGCTAGGGTTTCTAGTAGGAGCAGTCACCAAAGCACTGCAGCTAGGGTTACTAGCAGGTGCAGTTGCAAAAACCCTAATCCTCTAGTTGAGGAACCTTAAGTGAAGAGATTGACCCAATCTCCAGACAGATCAGTGTGCCCTAGCCTAACACATCTCCTGGTACTCTTAGCAAGCCAAGACGTCAAGTTTGAGTTTGTGGTCAAATTTAGGGTTTGACCAAGTCAAAGAAGCCATGACTTATTCTATGAAGTTAGAGAAAAATTAAGATGGAGCCTATAACTTCATAGCATGGAAGACAAGTATTGACCTCATCCTTTCCAATAATAAATTGTTGGATATCATGAAAGGAAAGATCGTGGATCTAGAGTTTGAAGAAGGAAAAGAGAAGGAACCATAGAACGTTGCAGTTATGGAGAAGTTCAAATACGGTGACATCAATGCCCTGAGTATCATAGTGGAATTTATAAAAGACCACTTGATACCCTACATCTCCCATCTTGACTCATAGAAGAAGATGTACGATGCCCTAACAAATCTCTTCTCAGTCAAAAACATTGGACCAGTTATGAGTCTGAAGAATGAGCTCTGTTGCATGAAGATGAATGATGATGACAACATAACATCATACTTTGTGAGAATTTCTCAGTCAAGAGATAAACTACAAGATATTGAAGAGATCATCTCAGAGAAGGAGTTGGTAAACATAGTACTCAATGGTCTTCCCAAGACATGGGATGCATTTTCCGCAAGCATGAACACAAGAAAATAGTATCTAACATTTGAAGAACTTTTGACTTACTATGCTCAAGAAGAATCAAGGATCAGTGCAAAAGAGAAACCTCAAAAGAAGTATGATGATCAAGCCTTCACAACAAGATTCAAGAACTTCAGGAACAAAAGGAAGTTTGGCTCAAGGAGGAATCCAAATCAAGAGAAAGACATTTTAGAAATACAATGCTTCAACTGTCGAAAGTATGGTCACTACAAGAATCATTGTCCCAAGCTAAGGAAAAGGAAAGAGAAACACGAAGCATCAGTTTCCAAAGAAAAGGAACCTACAAAGAAGACTAAGCAGGATGAAAGGGAATTCTTCTTCTAAAGGTAACAATACTCTTCTTATTTCTTGTACATATCTTGTTTGTATCGTCTCTGTACATATCTTGTATATCTATCCCTTGAAAGATAATGTATTCCAAGAAGAACTATATCTATGGAAGAAAAACAAGATAAGTATTGATATCATTAGATAATACACATGAAAGGATGAAATATGTTGAATCAATCATGAAGAGACTCAAAATAAGTAAAGAAAAAAAGGAGTCAGATAAATACTTATAACATTTTTGTAGAAAGACAACAAGACGGAAGCATGGACTCTGTTCGATAGTGAGAGACATTTATATATTGTAGAAGACAATAAGGATGTAGACAGAAGCATGGACTTTGTTAGATGGAGGGATTCGATTATATGCACTCTACATGAAGCAATGATTAGGAGGGAGAAAATCCTACGATCCATTAAAAATAATGAAGTATGGTAGCAGCCATGAAAGATAGTAGGTGTTCAGTTCAACCACAGAAGAAGTCTTCTTCGAAGAGAAGCCTTAAAAGATCCCTGGTTGTCCATCCACATCTGTGATCCTATGTTGAAAGAAAGAAATGGAATCTTTAGGGCATGGAATCTATAAGAAAGTCCATGGACCCAAGAGCTAAAGAAAAACATCAAGAAGAACATGAAGATTCCAAGAAATAAAGAGAAGCCATATTAACCATTCATTGTATTAAGAATCACAATATTACCAACCTGATATGAACTCAATAAAAGCAATCAAGGAGAGGAACTGAAATTCATGATGAAGATCAGTGTATGAAAGACTTATGAATGAAAGAATTGAGAGATCTAGAACTAGAGATTCTCCCAGATGGAGGGAGAAGACTATGATGATTACTTGTTCCAGTACACCAGACATATCTCTACATGAGTCATTATATCATCCACAACATCCAAGGGTTGGATTTCTACATCAGATGAATTCAAAGAATGTTCTCCAGAGAAAT
Organism: Picea engelmannii; assembly: GCA_009831015.1. NCBI lineage: Eukaryota > Viridiplantae > Streptophyta > Pinopsida > Pinales > Pinaceae > Picea > Picea engelmannii. The sequence continues at coordinate 418,621 of ML780324.1, read as the reverse complement.
TGAATAAAGAGCATATGAAGAGCAATATAAATACTTTGAGGCATACCAAAAAGAGATCCTTGTATACAGATAGAAGAAGATAACTTAGTGGAGAACCTCTAGTGTGCAACAGAAGTGTGGTGAAGATTCCCTATAACATCAAGATGATTACTTAGTAGATCATATCTCATGATGACAAAAGAAGTGCCACACGGATATATTCCAGTTTTCCAACAATGATATACTTTACTGTTCAGAGCTACATGAAGCCTTCACAGAAAATCAGTTTTCTAGACTAAAGTACATTTGAAATCAAGAATTACATTATCTGTGATGAAGTCTAGAAAGGAGAAAGTGGTTCTCCAATGCATATCTCCACAGATTAGAAGGTAAGCAGACATTTTGGTAAAGCTTCTATCCAAGATGAAAGAGTTTGCGTACTCAATCTAGAGCTCATGGAGATGACTTCCTTATTTAAAAAGGAAGAGATGACTCCTAGGTTGGGAGGAATCACTTAAAATATTATTGAGGAAATTCATTTTCAAGATTGAAAAATAGTCCATCTTGGACAGATGCTTTCCTGCTCGGAAAGTGGATTTAGATTTATGATGGAAAATGATTTCCCATTGTGGTTAACATGGGAAATGGTCCATATTGTTGATGCATCATAGACAACTAATTCCCATTGTGGTTAACATGGGGAGTGGTCTAGGGCAGTATCTCTTATTGAGGGTTACTCAAGAAGATTGGCCCACCTCGTCGGACAACAATTTCTCATTGTGGTTAACATGAGGAATGGTCCATTTTGGAGGTTGATGTTGGACAGTCTTTTCCTCTTGTGGTTAATAGAGGAAATGGTCCAGATAGTCATTCATTAGGGTTTATACATTCTCTCCAAGGTGCACTTTGATTAGTGTAGGAAGAATGACCCAGGGTGGGGAATGGTCCAGGTTCAAAAAACAAGATAGTCATTCTTCCTTGCTTGAGAAGAATAGTCCAAGATATCTCATTGTTCTACTCTGAGGGAAGCTATTCTTTCAGATCTCACAAATGTGAGTGAAATATTATCCCAGATGACTTAGTTTATATCATAACATTGTTTCTGTGTAGGTTGATATCAGATGATTGTTATGAAGACTATATGACAGTAGATGCATACTACTGTGGTGGATATATTTCATTGTTCATGACTATACGTTGTTGATCAAGTACTTGTGTGTTACTTGGTGTGGTAGTATACCACTGGATTGTAGTTATGTACTACTATGGATAGACACAATTGTGTTCTATTTTGTTTCGATTTCCTTGAAGACTATCAACAGTATTGGATGGATAATAAAAGGACAAATATTTCCCAAACGGAAAATGGTTCAGAACATTTACTCTTCTAGATTAGAAGAATGGCTCTTGTATCACTCTGTGGAGTGAGAATCATGTCTGATTACTCAGATAGAGTATGGTTTTGAGAGATGTTGCAGCTGATGACACTGATGATGATGATGGTGCTCATCATCTAGTCATGATCTAGTCTATACAACTATGTTTATGCTACCGGATGAATGGTATGTTTTTGTTCTCAAGACCATTACCTGTAATACCTCCCTAGCTAGGAGGGAGTGTTGATATTATGGTAGCTGCGGGACGTATTTACCTCCACGTGTAAACCTGACGAGGATAGAATACTCCGGGAAGCAAGAAGAAACCCTAATGAGTTGGATAGTAACCCTATAAGACTTGTCAGCTGAAGAAGATAATTTATATTAGGCTATTATCCTCCAAGAGAAGAAGTCGATTAGAAATAATAATGTATACTGAACAGACAGATACCTAGAATGAGAATTCATCCCAGGCAGTTAGCCAGAATTAGTATAAATATAGGAGGCCAATTCTCATTCTAGGAGACAGTCTCAGAATTGCAGAGCAACACTTGTGCACACTGCAGTTGCCTAGTTTCTATGCAGGTTTGGAGGAGAGTTGTCATTGCAGCTGCTGCAACTAGTATTTATGCTTGGAATATCTTGTGGCTAGGGTTTGGAACATATGATCATATTTTGTTGGTGTGCTATCCTTGGGGAAAGGTGTGCTACACTTTTTTTGGCTATCTATCCTAAGGTTTTCTTCTGGAGTGATTCTCTATCAAGGTTAAGGTGCTCTAAGGGTGGCTTCGGCCTATGGTTGGGTGACACGAGTATTTTCAATGGTAAAATAAGAACACATCCATTATATTCTAACAGGCCTCTCTTAGAATGACACTGTGATCGACACTCCAAGATCTGATCACTGGCCAATAGTCCTATCGATAAACATCAGTGGCACCCCACACTAGTACATAATGTAAAAATTCTGACGTTTTATTTGCGGCGTTATGGACAAACTTGTCCATATTGTCGCAAAATAGAGGAAATTTATAAAAAAATAAAATCATGTTGCCCGATAATGTCTGTCTTGCCACATTGACGTCTCTCTTGCCACATTAACGTCGGTCTTGCCACATTAACATCTCTCTTGCCATGTTTTCCACTGGAACGTCTCTCTTGCCATGTTTTCCTCTGGAACATCTCTCTTGCCACGTTTGTGAAGATGTATGTCGCAATTGCGACATTTTGGAAACTAGGTTTTCCCCTCCAACGGTCACCTTAGTGTGTTCACCAAGTCAAAATACCAACGGTCACTTAGGACGTTTTTTACGTCAGAATTGCGACGTTACAAAATCTATAAATATGTTGCATTTGACGGATGTTGCGACAAGTTTTCTATAATAACGATGCTTCAAAAAGGGTTGGGACAACTTCCAACACCTCCTCAATTACAACTTGAACTCCTTCATGCTTCATCACCATTTATATGAAGTGATACTTATTATTAGTGCTAGGTATATAATCAACACCATAATTTTTAGAAGAGTTCAAACTACTAGAATAAAAAACAATGCTCTCATCTTTCCTTGTTTTATGAAAAGCAAGTATCTTTCGGAAAGAGGTCTCCTTCTCATTAGTGATAGGAACCTTCTACTCAGTGCCTTTGATTTCTAATATTCTTTGTTCATATCCACGGTCCCTTTCATGCATTTCTTCTTTTTTGTCCTTTCCTGTCTACTTATTGTTTTTGGCAGCTTCTTCTTATCACTTCCTTTAATTTGGATCCTATCAATGAAGGTTGCCTCCTTTATTTTGGGATGTGATAAATGGGGTTCCTCC
>ML780324.1:403294-413544 GCA_009831015.1 Picea engelmannii | reverse complement strand
TTTACCTTGCAGTCATCCTTCTCAAGATCTACAACTTTGACTAATACAAGATTCAATCTAAAACTCTTGTATCTCACCAACCTTATGTGTTCAAATGATAAGATATTTTCCAAAATCCCAAACACAAAGCCTTGCTTTAAATTCCTTCGTTAAAATTAGCACCATTTTTTGCATGTGTCATCTCAGCCATTGATCTCTATCATATCCCACACTATCTTATTTAAACCCTTGAAAAATCCTACCTAAATGTAGTCATCAATTCAATACAAAACATTTATTTTACAATGAATTTCTAAAACATAACTATGGCATGCCTAGCTTGGGTATGGTCTGGGAAACATTAAAATCATTAAAAGTAGGCTCTAGTGCCCACCTACCATAGTTGCATTAATGGTGACAATATTCAACTCATGTATCAACTGAAATCTCCCTTAGTATAGTTTTTTATATAAATACTTCCCTCCCACAAAGACCTTTCCCTAAGCATTTACACACCTTTCTCTATAGTTCATTAGCTTCATAGATTCATTGGTTCTCATGGAACCCATTCCATCCCCTCCATAGATCACAATCTCCCACTAACACCCCAACTATAAATATTTTGTCTAATGGAGTAATTTTATCTTGTGTAACTATGGATCTATTTTCATTTTTTATTACTAGACCTACAAAGAGACAAAGAAACAAAAAAATTAAATCTGAATTGAAATTACAAAAGTTGACTTTCTAAACATAAAATGTGGAAAGTAAGATATTGAAATTAAAACTTTTCCATGGTACACTAATTCCCTCTCCATAATTTAGGGTGATTTTTTGGGGTTGTGGTGGAGGTCAATGGTATGGGTAACATTGATGATGGTATTGAGGATAGAGAGGGAAAGATTGAGGATATGGTGGATTTCCTTTGTAGGGCCTTTGCCAAATTTGTTGCCAAGATTGATTTTTAGGTTGGGATTGAGATGGCCAAGGTTTCCAAGGTTGGTTTTGAGGTTGGAATTGAGATTTCCAAGGTTGCCAAGGCAAGGGTGTTTTCCAATTACCTTGAGATTTTTGTGCATAACCTTGAAACTGTGCATAAGGATATTGCATCATATTGGGTTGATGAGGCTGCCATAGTCCGCTTGGAGCTACATAAAAAAGTTGCTCTTGTGCTTTATTTGATCCATTATCATTCTGGTAAACTGCCTTCAGCCCTAGTAATGATGGGCAATCTTCAGTAGTATGTAATCCTGCACAAATTTTACACATTTTAATGTTATCAAGTGGACCTTCATGCAAAGCATGTTTCTTTCTACATTTAGTGCAAAATATAAATCAAGCAACTTTTTGCTTGTTTTGCATTCTTAGCATGTCGGTTTGTTCATTTAAATTATGAAGAATGTTTAGCAAATTGTTAGGTTCAGTTTGACTTACCAATCATGATGTTGACTTACTTACTCTTTCCATATTTTGATCTTGAGGGGATCTTACACACTTTGCTTTTCCTCTTGATATGTTCTTGCATAGTTCACAAATTTCTTGAAATGGCAATTAATAGACATCTCCTTTTTCCACCAGATTAAGAAGATCAATCCATTCGTCCTTTATAGCATTTAGTAGGAGAGTTTTTAATGCGTCTGATCTTAAATTATGCAATTTAGACCTTTTTATATTATAAGCAAATCTCTCCACTAAATCTTCTGGGCTTTCATCCTCTTTTTGGTTCATCTTAAAGACTTCATCTTAAAGACTTCGAAATTTGACATGGGATCTAGGAGTCCATTTGGTCAGTAGTTTGCTTCATCTTATGAGGATCCAAGAGTGGAGGATCCATTATGTATACTTTGAGCAGATAGTCATGATCAGAGTAGTGAAACATCAACATGATGTTCCCTGTTAGAGACTAGCATGGGACCCTGGGATTAGAGGGCTGGGCATTTTATTGACTGGTGGAGACGAATGGATGTTTGTAGGAGTAAGTCACTTTGAATTTCCAGTGAGCTTTAGTATTGGGGGGAGCACGTCACTTGTTGGTGATTGGTTGAGGTCTTGCAGTACCTCACTATGGCAGCAACATGTTCAGTTAGTGGAGGTCATGTTGGGTTTGGTACGATCATGGAGGAAAGACTCATTTCAGGTTGAGATCGTGTGTTATTTGCAGGAGACTCATGGTGTTGATATGTTACAGGACTTTCCTTCACGAGGCATTGCAGTTCACATTTTGATATGGGATACATGGATTGGAGTGCTTGATAGTTTAGTGTTTGATGGTGTTGAGTTTCGAGTAGAGTGGTTGCTCGTGGAGTTGACTGAGATTCGCTAGCCATTGATCATTCTACTCATCATGGGCATTTGGGTGTCATGCGTGGTGAGCACTTGGAGATGCCACATCTTGAGGGGAGTCTACCTTGTGTCACATCGGTGGATATGGGACCTTGATATCATAGGTAGTTGGATTCAGTTATTGCTTGAGGACAAACAATATTCCGGCAGGGAGAACTGTAATGTCCCCATTTTGGGACAGTATTACATTACAGAGTGTTATGCCTACCAGAGTAGCCAAATATGGGTGACAGCAAGTTCGAGAGATATTAAGGGGTTTTATTGGGCTTGAATTGCATCGTTCATCATATTCATCACCAGGATCCATTCCGCACAACTTGACTTTGGTTCCATTGCATTCCGACGATTTTCGTAATTTTGAATTATTATGGGTCGTATTTTAATTAAATTCACTAAGAATGTCATAATGGGCATATTACTTGGAGAAACCTCTTAATGTAATAGCTCATCGGAATCAGGAGGAAAAACACTACAGTATAAGATGATGAGAAGTGACTTTCAGTGGCAGAAGAATCCATAATAATAGTTAAATCACTTTTTAGAATTAAAATGGCTAATTAATTAATTAAGTGATTTAATCAATGAATAATAAAATAAAGAAAAAATTAAGGGGTATAGAGGTGAGATAGAGACCTCTATTATCTTATTATCTCATCATGATGATTAATTATTTTGTATTCTTCCTCTTGTTTTGTTGATCTCTTAGAACTTGGGGTTTGGAGGGTTTTGGTGACAAATCCTAGAATTGGTTTCCAACGATATACCCTAGCTAGTCATTTTGTGGGGGTTTTGGTGACAAATCCTAGGATTTGGTTTCCAATGATACACCTTAGCTAGTCATTTTGTGGGAAGAAATCACTTTGATCTCTTCATTGGGAAGATTATACTTCTAATCGAGTTGTGGCTGAGATTTTAGGGTGTGGGGGCGAATTAGTGATTGTGGGACGGGCTCCTATCCTGCTGGGTGCATTCTTTCACTATTTGGGTGCACTCTAATCTAGATCTGAACCAAAAATACTTGTTGGGCGTCTTTCTTATGCAGCTGGGCGAGTTTCATACAAACTTGGGCACTCTCATTGATGAAATATTGCAGTTGGGTGAGTTTATGAAGTGTTGGGTCATTTTCTTTCATTGTGGGATGAATACCTCACTGTTGGGGTGAATTTTGGGCTGAGAGAATGTTTATTTACTAGCTGGGTGAATTATTGAAGGCAGAGGTCGAGTTCTGGGCCATTATTTCTCCATTTAAAGGATGGATATCTCATGCAGGGTGCACATGATTAGAGGAGGGCGCATTTGTCTCTAAGGAGGTAGAAATTGAATAGTGAAGGGCGTATTGCTAATTCTGAAGGGTTGTAGAGTGCCAAAGGAGGGTGTATTGTTACAAAAATGGTTGCAGAACCTTTGAAGGGAGTTAATCCATTATTTCATCAAGTGTATTGGCTACCAATTGTTTGGGGAAACCTACAACCACTACCACAATACTCCTGTTGTTCTTCCAGCCTGTATCAAACACAGGAAATATTATAACAGAGTTACATCATTTTATGAGTAGACTGGACTGCATTTTCCTTGAGTCAAATTTGACATTGTGGGGATCCATTCCTATCCAGACGAGGGCAACCTAAACCTATAATATGGCCAGCTTGTAACAGGTCAGATTATTGCAATAAAAACCAAAGGTTTGTATGCATTTTTCCTTGTTGTCCTGTGTGTTAAATTGTTGGTTATTTCCTTGTAAACTCTGCTGAAATAGATAGTTTGAACATGAAGCTTATTGGTGGCAAGTAATCATCATTCATCTTGAAAGCTACATAAGAAAACCAAAACAATAAATCCATAAACAAACAACAATCAATATAAGTGTTACATGGAGGATTGGAGTATGCTCACAAACTGTTTGACAAAAACTCTACATCAGAATTAAGCTACAACCAGCAAAGAAGGGGTTTATTAGTGAGAATAGAGGATTTCCATCAAATGTTTGACAAAAGACTCAAACCAAAGGTTTTGTTAAATACTACAACAATAGAGATTGAGCATAAGGTGTTGAGTATCCCATGTTCTCATTATTCACCCTTTATCCTAAGGTTCAAGGAGAAGAGCTTGGTGCATCAGAGGCATTCACCTTCATTCGAAGAGGTAGTATTCTTGTGGTCCATTCACGGAGAATACATAAAGGAGTAGAGGTATCGATGAAACGACTAGATGAAAAGACCCCCCCACCTCTCTAGTGGGCGACCTCTTGAGTGGTTACGTTGAAAACCCTTGACGACTGTGGAGAGTCCAATGAAATTCTTTGAAGTCGAGAGCTCTTGGAAGCGGCATAGCAAAGTGTATTCTTTGAAGACCTTGATATTGTGACAGACTTCCTTTGTTGAGATTTGTACTATTCGAGGATATTTTGACTTCTCTATTATGAATCTTCCTACCTGAGAGGAATGTTGGAGTTGAGGGAAATTGACTTTGATCAATTGCTTAAATGATCTCCACAGAGAAAAAGAGACATTCTTGCTCAGACAATGTAAGTTAACACCTCCTTAAGGAGTCTAATGTAACCCTTTCATTTTTGAAAGGAGAGAACTCGAGGGGAAGAATGTTTCGAATGGTCCATGTTCCCATTGAGTTTGAGATTCAAGGATAAGAGCTTGGGGTAGTAGAGGCATTGGGTATGTAATAAAATTTTGCAAAATTATGATAGGAACAAAGCTACGAAAGTTCATCGGGTTGGGTGGAAGCTCGCACATATTGTCCCCATCCGTAGGTTTTGTGTTCTATAGGTAGTTTTTGTGTTTAGGTGTCTAGCTTCATCCTCATGCTGATTCTAACTCAATGCTTGTCATGATAAATCATTAATTTGCTTGTGGTGTTTCTTGTTCTGGAATCGCTGCTTGTCTCATGAGAAGATATGTATCCAATCGAGAATCCCATTTCTTCAAAGCGACGAAGAGCCTCCATGCCACAGCCATGCTGGGCATAACCTGCAATCATGGCATTGCAAGTCACCGAATCTTGTTTAGGCATTTTGTTAAACATGTGGCGTGCATCCTCTATGCTTCCACAATTGGCATGCAATGTAACTAGAGCATTGCCAACAAAGACATATGATGCAAACTCAGTTCTGATGATGACAGCGTGGATTTTCTTCCCCTGGTCACAGGCTGCAAGGCCACCACATGCACTTAGCACACATACAAAAATACATTCATCTGGCTTCATGCCTCCACACAGCATTTGAGAAAACAACTTCAGAGATTTGTCACAGTAATCATTCTAAGAATACCCTGATATCATGGTATTCCATACAACTACATCTCGCTCAGGCAATCTGTCAAAAACCCAGTGGGCATCAGCTTTGCTACCAGATTTAGAATACATATCAACTAGGGCACTTCCAACTATTGCATTCGACTCAAATCCAGTTGTAATTACATGAGCATGGAATTGTCTTCCCAGATCCAGCGCTTCAAGATTGGCATATGCGGAGAGCATGATAGTGTTACTTTTGCAATTGTCCTGCTCAATGTTATGAAAATCCAAAGAAACATGCAAATCACTTTTATCATACAAGAGATAAATCTATACACGTCAAAACAACTCCATGTGGAAATGAACACTCAAAGAGAGCTGCCCGCTCAACCTGTAGGGCAAGTAGCAAGACACAGGATAGGAAGGTAATCTTAGAAATATATTTAAACCATGTAATAATAAGCAATATAATCCTTGCACCATGCATAGTTAGTTCCCTTCTCAAGAAGTAGTGCTTTCCTGTGCATTGAAAGTAACCACACAGTAACAAGGACCTAGGAAGGTGCACTGATGACTCGTTAAAATAATGCAACCATTGTTGGAAAGTCCTCATATGTAATGGAACGACTAACAGGCTGTTGATGAAGCTAACAGAGAAGGAGGATTCATTCTAATCTATGTCACCTACTTCAGGGCACATGAGCAAGGACTTTCTCTGATGAAATAAGGTAACTTCTTATTCTCATGGCCCTTCTCACCCCAAACCTGAACAAACCAAGGTGGATCCTAAGAAAACTGCTTCAATTGAGACAAATATGTACAAATCTTCCACAGCATTGACTTTTTCCTGATTACATTGTTGATTGGGAAGTTCTAGTAGGTTAAGTTTCTAGTTTTTGCTAATATGCCTAATTTATTCATGTAAACATAATCAACAAGTAGGATGCATCTCAACTTGTAAAGCAATATTTTTTTGTGTACTTGCACTTGTGTTATAATGAATTTGTACAATTTATATTCTTTTCCAATGGTTTACAGATCAAAATCATTCCTGAAAAACTATACTCTTCACACAATAGCTGCTAAGACAGCTCTAATTTTTGATACTGCAAAAAATTGCACCCTAGTCTGTACTCTAACAACTTTTATCAATAAAATACTAGGAGACAATCACATGTCAGATTCATGTTAATATCAGAACTTATTTTTCCACTTCTGAACTGTTTCACACAATATAGCTTGGATGGATTGTACACTACATTGGGCAACAGTGGGCATTCCAGCTATGGAGAAACAATTTTCATTATTGTTTACATACACTCTTGTTCTATCCACCAAAGCAAGCACAGTTCAACAAGTTGGTACATGAGGTACAGTGTCTTATATAATGTTTAAAACTTCACTGGCCTTCAAAATCCCACCCAGAGCCTCAAAAGTAGGGTCAACACTCAGGCCATTCCGATCACCAGTCTCTGGATGCTCTGATGCAGAATATGTATCCTTGACTCTCTTTCACCACTTCTTGTTTTGGAAACTCTTCTTCACTGCATGGAGGAACTCTCTCAACTATAGGGGCTTGATCTCACATTGTCCACCAGTTGTTGCAAGTAGTCTGTTCAAAGCTATATTTATTGTGCGTTGTTGTATACATGTTGTGATCATGATATATGGTGCATTTCATTTAGTTAGTGAAGTAGGAGAACAATCAATCTTTGAAAACATCACATCATTCATACATTTCCAAATGCGAAAATAGAGCTCCAACATGTCTTTCTGGTAGATTGAAATGACTAGATCTATCGGTGGTCATGTGTGACTTTCTAGGCTTTCTACCTCGTGAGATCTCTCAGCCAGTTGGTCATGATATTCCTGGTTATCTACCTCATGAAAACCCTCAGCTCAATGAAAAAAACTAGAAATGTTGTAGAATGATCAGGCATTCCTCCTACTTCCTTTACTCTTTTCTTTCTTATGAAAACTTTCTTATCATCAGCACTAGGTGGTAAAGGATTATTTAGCTCAAAAGTTGTCTCTTCAAGAGGATTCTCATCGGTACTCTTTTGCAAGTCACAAGCTATTGTGCATTCACCACCAACGCCACTTTCTATCCCAACCATTGTCTTATTTAACACCACTGACTCCAACAGTCTAATGTATTTATCATTTTCACGGACAGCACTACAAAGTCTATCATGTTCCCCCACACTAGGCACTTCATTCTCCATTTCATCATTTTTGTTATAGATGAAGTCAGACATCTGGGTGTCCTTCAGAATGTGTCGAGGGGGACTAAATTCAACTTCTTTTTCTGGGCCTTTATTGGAATGAGAACCCTGCAGGGAAACCACATTTCCCTCATAATCTGCAGTTCCAAATGTCTGAACTCCTGGCAATCTTGCCATAGTAGTTGAATGTGCTTCCCAGTCTATGGAAGAAATATGTCCTTGTTATCGCTCAGTTTGTAGTAGAGGTTAAGTAGCTTGAAGGAAAGAGTCAAACTGGCGTAACAGGAGCTTCCCCACCCATTGTCACCTCGATGGGGGCCTCTTTCTATTTAGGGTGGCTAATCCCAAGGGAGACGTCCCCAGGTAATATGGGGTGTTGTAAGGAAAAGGATCAAGGGATTATGGCTCAAGAGTTTAAAGTAGGTTTTCCCTTCACAGATTACCGCCAAGAAGATAGTCAAAGAGAAGATAAACCACAAGATAGACACTTGTTTGCGAGACAAGGCAACAATAAAACTAATACATGCAAAAAAAAAAAAATTGGTTAATGCTTCAATTGTCAACGACTTATCAATATGTAATACACATGAGCATAAATAAAAGTAATTATTGACGAAGTCAATGATTGCAATAAAGGCTATGGCTTATAATATTACTTCTTCAATAAATACAAATCAATATAGATAATCAACCCTTGAATTAACACAACGCTTTAGATATCACTTAATGCTCACATATAAAGGTTGTTGCGTCACTATACTTGCTAGAGGGTGACGTCAGCCTAATCCTAGGGTCATTTTGATAGGAAAAGAGGTGGACGTTTTGCGAATTAGCCAATGAAAATACTCAACACTTCAATGTCTATTGCTAGATGACTAAGCCACAACGTTTCATATCAAGCAAGAGCTAAAAGTAGGCATGACATCATCACAGATTTAGGGTTAATAAGACGTTAGGGTTAGTTAGGGTTTGAAGTTTAAGAAGTTTAAAAGGTTTGTTTTGACATAATAGACTCAACGTTGGATAATTAGACTAGTGCCTTAGGGTATAATGGAGTCAAGGAGTAAGGCTAAAGTCTCAGGAGAATCTAAATTTAAGGACAAGAGGGTTAGGCTTTCTAGTGCTGCAATGTTAGGGCCACAAAGTCAAAACCCTAAGGGGAGGAGGCTCATTCTGGTGTTGCTTAAGAAAGGCCTCATGCTCCTCCCTCTTTCCTTAAAAATCTTTGGCAAAAACGGCTAGCTTCAAAACATAAATCTAGGGCTGAAAAGTGTTGTAAAGACAAGGCCTCTCAAACCCTAAAGGTCAAAACCCTAGGTGTAAACTCAATTAGGCCTAGGACGTCTTCCTTCTTCAATTTATGTTTCAAAACCAACTCAGAAAAAGGGGAACTAGTGTAGCAATGGCTAGGCTATATTCTCCTTAATCAATGGCTAAACAAGTCTTCTATATTGGGGACATGAAGCAAGGACCTACTTGTGTGCTTGCTACCTAGGGTTTCAATGATTAAGAAAAATAATAACAATGTAACCATAAAAGTAAGAGATTTAACCTACAACCATTCAATTAAGAAGTTTTGCATGAGAAATACACTTACAAATCAATGAAGANCTTATCAAACCCTAGTTGTAAACCTTCCAATGATAGAAAACACCATAAACATGCCAAGAATGATTCTCCACAAGAGTAGCACCTCAACTCCAAGAGAAAATACCAAGACAAAAGACTAAAAATGATCCTCTCACAAGAGAGTGAGTTGTGTTATGTTAAAAATCAGAGGCAATGTCCTCTCTTTATATCATTCAAATGACCTTTAATTACAAAAATAGGTCATTAAAACAGCCGACAAGGATGACTAATAATATTACACTGTTTTTCACATTAAATGCTAAAAATGTCATAATTATGAGCTAAAAAGGAGATGTCAGGCCCCTCTGAGGGAGACGTTGGCCCATTTTTGGCAAGATCAGCATCCAAGAAGCAAAACATTGGCCCCTTTGGGGCTCCTGCAAGCTGCCACATGTGCCAAATGACCCAGCACACTGCCACACACTCCAGTAAACGTCCAGCTACCTCAGGTGACATCCTGTCCATCGAAAGCAATCGTCCCATCTGCAGTGGGTGACCCCCCCTAGGCCGGGCTCTGCCATGGTGTCCTGGTGGAATGTCCTTCTGTCCTCTTCATGCAATGGCTCATCACGAAGTTGTCCCGCCTCTGCCATCCCAACAACCATCTGATGGGATCTTCAGTGCCATGGAGGTCTGAACTAATCATATCCCCATGTGTACCGGTCCACTGGTACCTGTCCGTCGGGTATGGTCCTGCACATCAAAGACTACGCCCTCCATGGGCTCATCAGTCCTTAGGATCATAGCAATGCAAATCATATTTCATCATTAAAGTTATCAAATACATGCATGAAATCCCTAACATATCATCTAAGAGCTCAAAGA
>ML780324.1:380811-403091 GCA_009831015.1 Picea engelmannii | reverse complement strand
TATCTTCGCAGAGATGATAAGGTTGGCTCGTGATGAGACCCCCTTTCCCTTGGCCATGCAACCAAAGGTCACTGCCCTGGCGTGGTGACCAGATGATGGCAATGTCATACTGCTGGATACCTATGAACATAATGGGTTGGCTCATGATGAGACCTCCCATCCTCTTGGTTAGGTCTTGTTTTATTATTTTTCTTAGGTTCCCTTTAGTTTCTTATCAAGAGGTTTTTTATTGCCTTCTCGGGGATCCCCTGGGCGAAGCATCTCTAGGTTTTATTTCCTATGGATTTTATATTTTACTAGTTGCTTTTACCCCCTGGGCCTTTAGCCCCTTCTTCCCACAAGACAAAGTGTAACCCTTAAAGGTCATCCTAATGGCCGGACTAAGGGAATGGGATAGATGTGCGGGATATAAGATGTAAAATGATAAAATGGTGGGAGCAGATGATGGCTCTACAAATCCCCCTTGGTGGCTAACCAAAACCCATGAACATCAACTTGCTAAGTCACCCCATCAATCACCCCAACAATGGTCAAGTGGATTAGTGTAAGATCCAAGCAGTCATCAGAAATGAAAGGAACCTAATGCATATATAAGAGGGTTATAACGATCAAATATGACACATACCATGATACCTTGGACCAATTACCTCATGGAGAAGAAGTCCTTTCCGATGCAAGTCGATGGTGATGGAAGCTGTTGCTGCTCAACAGGACAAGTCTAGCGAAGATGAAGAAGGATGGGCCCTCCAGGGCCATGCTCAGGTCAATCTTGCTCTCGGTACTTCATGTATAGGACCTGCAGGCCTCAAGACATGATCTCCTAGTTATCCCTAGATATCGGGGATAACAGTCCTCTTGGACACGTCAAAATCCTCAATAAATTTAATCCCATCAATACAGGGGCTAGGAAGGGAGCTCCTTCTATCTGAGGTCTGTAGATAGCATAGGAATAGCATAGGAATAAGAGGTGGCAAGAGATTGCGGGCCAAGAAGTAGCTACAGTTGCCAGCTAATGCTAACACCACTTTCAGAATTTGGAGCAGTGAGATTGTTGTCTGACAAGCTTCTGGCTTTGATGTATGTGAACCAGGAAGTGCAGAAGCAACAAAATCAATAAGACCATCTTGTTGAGATGCATGAAGTTCATCTTCTTTTCTTTCAAGGTACTGTCAAAATCCAACACAGTGAAGCCCTCTGATCTTCGATGGACAAACAAAGATGGACAGTATGCTCAAGCCCTGTTCTTTAAATGTTGTATGCCCTATGATCTTCGATGGAAAAACAAATATGGACGGTATGCTCAAGCCCTGTTCTTTAAATGTGTCTATTGTTATTCTTATCTTTTATAATGTGAAGCCCTCTGATCTTCGATGGACAAACAAAGATGGACAATATGCTCGAGCCCTGTTCTTTAAATGTTGTATGCCCTATGATCTTCGATGGACAAACAAATATGGACGATATGCTCGAGCCCTGTTCTTTAAATGTTGTATGTTTTTTTGTTTTTTAACTAGAGAGGATTTTGTCTGCAACTGAGACAATTTTTGTGGGATGTCAGTTGGCCACGACAGACCACTAGATCGCCTCTCTGTGCTCATCAACTAACTGTGATGATGAAAATGAATGATATTTACATGTTTATTGACATCCATCTGGTTTAATTTTCATGTTTAAGTAAGCATGGTAAGTGTTCCAGAGTGGAAGGATTTTCCTAAAGGCCTCAAGGTTCTGGTGTTGGATTTCAAGACCATATATAAGGAGTGATTTCAAGACCTTTGAAGGGAATGACTCGGTTATTTTAGTGTCTACATCTACTTGACTCAACTAGAGTTTGTGATTGGAAAGGCCTCTTCTGGTTACTATAGTCAGGTACAACACCACATATGAGTCCTTATTTCCCTACAGAGATTGATACAGGATGTAATAGTGGATAACAGGTAGCATTGGCGATCCTCTAAACCCCATTCTCAAACCTGATTCCATGAAAAGGATCTCCTACCAAAACCAGATGCTACAACCATTCCCATTGTATACATCGATCATCTATTACAATGTTAAGGTGTATGGCTTGGTTTACATCAAAGGGTGTAGTGAGTCACAAAACAAGCCTTCAATGCTATAGCCTGGGATCCAACCTTGGTGGTAGTTTATGTCAAAGATCAATCTGAGTAGCAAGTCCATTTTATAAACACAAATTGACACCCCTTAAGTACACACAGTAACCTAGGTTTCGAGTTATCCATGCCACTACCTATTACAGGTATCTCTTGAATCATTTCAAACAAGAATTTAAATCCAACATTCAACAAGCCCGGACTGTACACTTGTTTTCAACTAGTTAGCTAGTACCCCGTCTAGATCTTGGTTTGAGGCATCACACCATTTCTTTCCATGGAACTCATATTACACATCCCTTGAATCCATCGGTTCACTAACGATTTCAACTTTCTATCCAAGTAGAGGGTACAAATTTCAATATCTAACAGCCTAATCCCATTAACACATACTTCATAGACCAATACCAAAAAAAGTGATTACAAATGAAAGTTTTAATACAGGTGAATACAATAACAAGGTGAGAACACTTCAAAATTCCATTCATGAACACAGTTATAGTCTACAGCTACAACATCATCCTTTGCTGGAGGACTTGGCAGATTAATCAATCTACATTAACTGTCAATATAATCTCATAGTTAGAGATTTCAGCAAACAAAATCCATAGCAAGTTGAATATAAACCTTGCTTATTTACAAGAGTATACAAAGCACTAAACTATCTCCAAACTGCATCCATTAACAAGCAATGCCATAATGAAATAGTACTTTGCAGATCAACATGCCTACACATCAGTCAAGTCCATTCCTCTGCCCATACACTGTAGGTAACAACAACACTCTTTGGATCTTCTTTTCATGTGAAAATGCAACACTTTTCATGACAAACGTTGTGAAGGTTGTAACGTTCAGCCCAGAATTGATTGTTTTCCTCCATGATTTGAGTGATTCACCAACCATCAAATGAGCAAGGGAAATGGCTGTAGCTAACGATCCACTCAAGGAGTGAATTTGTTTGGAGATAACGAGTCACTAATAGACCAACATTTCTGGCTCTAGCTCAAGAATACCATGCTCAGCAGTTAGGCAACCAGATGTGTTATGCCCAAATGTATGGTTGAGCAATGAAAAAGAACACCATGCCCAATTCAAAAACATAATCAAATGTGGCTGGAACTACACTTCAATGGATTTGTGTTACAGCTTGAATCCGAAGAAACAATTGACAACGAGATAAGGAGTGTGGCACAAACACCATCCCAATTTAAAAACATAATCAAATGTGGTTGGAACTATACTTGAAAGGATTTTCATTACATCTTGAATCCGAAGAACTAGTGACTAGCGAGACAAGGAGTGTGGCACAGTCAGAAGACACATGGACTCAATGTAGAGGGTTCTAGGCAATGGTTCACCCAACGTTCAATTAAACAGGATCGTTGTAGTCCATTATGTACACAACCAGAGTCACCAATGAGCAGGGTATACGGATGAATAGCTATGGAAAATGGTTTACCTAACAGAAATTGCACACCAGCAAAATACCCCACTAAAATTGACCCAGCGATCTAGCCAATAATCAAACCCAGCAAGTGATGACAATGTTGTGGGAATTGAATTGATTAATAAAAGTTTGTAATCAGTTGGGAAATAGACCATAGGTGAATTGGTGTAGAGTACAAAAATAAAACCCAGGGATTCAAGAAGTCATATATTTGCATCTACTATCCCATCCAAACGATTAAGTTTGCAATGGAGTAGAGTTGTGGGAATAGAAATGAAATAAACCACATGAGAGAAACCACCAATTAATTCCAGATAATAACCAAATTAACAAATAGAAGTTAGAACTACCATAGAATAAAGTGATAAAGATCCATTTTTTTAAGAAAATAAAACATTTTCAAAACACTTGGAATCCCTTCAAATCTAGATTTTACCTTTCACCTGCACCATACGAGCTCTTTCCATACAACTGAAAATGAGAAGTTTGCAAATAACACAAATGGAAGTTCATATTGTGTGATTTGCTATGAACTAGAAGAAATTTCAATATGTGGTTATGCTACCAGGTACCCTACATACTTAAGAACTAATCCCAATGCAATTTTGAGAGGTATCGATCTCAACCTCTTAAATGGTGTTGTATATTGGAAAAGGAAAGTACAAGTGCAAACCATACTATGCTTGTATTTGTATATACATTTCTAAGGGTTGAAATCCTAGGAGATAAATAGACGTTGAATGGCCTCGAGGGGATGAAGACCCTTAGGTTCCTCAAAAGCATCATAGTTTGAAGGAAGAATGTTCTATCACTATTTGGGAGGTGTTATTTGAGAAGTGTCCTTGACCACACAAATAGAGACTTGACTAAATTTGTTGCAAATTAGGATTGCGTTGTTCCTAGGAGTGGTGGATGATATGTCTTACATCTTTGTACAATTTATAACCATTGCGGTTACCATCATCTGTGACATAATTATAAGTTGATGCAACTTACCAAGCAAAAGATTGCAACAATCCACAAGAGTGATCACAATCCATGTTATCAATGAAAGGCTCTATCACAAAAATTACTGCATTAATCCTATCCATATTTCTTCATTGTATATTATTTTTTATCCAACCAATATGATAAGGTCATGGAAATAGACTTATGGGAAGCTTGTAGGATGTGACTAGATCTTGGGAGGTCAAATATTTCATGTTGTCAATGTCAATGATGCAATGGACCAAACAATACTTGATTGGCTATTTTGTATAAACAAGGCTTCTATGTCAATGATTGTCTATCCCTTGGTGATAAGAACTAGTCGGGGATCAAGAGTTACTAAATTATTAACCAATATTCTTTTTCCTACCTCAATCATTTTCCCCTTCTCAATTACAAGAATCCAAGCTTTTTCTCCATTTTGCTCTAGGTATTCTTCATATGAATGGCTGTCCTTGAGAGCTCCTTAGTTGAAGCTCTTGTGTCACAGATATATATTCCATATCCTTTTAATATAAGAGATTGGTCCAAGAACTTCACGGACCTGAAGGTTTATCCAAGGAAGGAGGTAAACTATGAACACCATGGTTGAAGAAGCCATCAAATGAAGGTCCCCAATCTTCATCTAGGAAAAGAGGTCAAAGATGAGGAAGCCCAACATACCTAGCAGCCACACAAAAATAAGCACTGGAGTGGGCCAAATAGGTGTTGGTCCTATGCTTTGTTCCATGGAAGTTTCAGGAAATGCTCAGTTTATTTAGTATTGTTCTGTTATGGTTTTATGATGTTAACAGTTATGGTATGCATATAGGTCAATAATTTTGTCAAAGGTAGGTATAGGTATAGGTCCATATTTTTCTTAACAGTCTACCCAATTAGCTGAGACAGTATAATAGATGCCAATTATTCCTTTAAAACAATGGGGCTGCTTTCTCAATTACTGATTGCATTTATTAATAGGAAACAAACGTTGAACTGAACCCTCCATTTTGTTGAACATATGCATATCCTCCCTTGGGAATTCAGTATATAAATAACAAAAGAAAAAAAAATGTTATCATGGTATCTCTACTCTTTATCACAAATTCAGAATTTCTGAAGTTCTAGATAGCCATGGAAAACAAAAAGCAGATTCAAATACTTAATCATATTCTCGTGGCATAAATAGAAATCCAAGGCATATTTTACCAATTCTTCAAGTATTGTTTAGAATGTGGGAAGTACCTTAACAATTAGGCACATTAGGCATATCAATAAGTTTTGGAACATGATGCCCGGGCATAGGAGTTGGGGCAAAATCACCAAGAACCCTTTAACATAGGCAACAATCATTGATAATGTGTTTTCTACCACTATTGTGCTCTTAAACCAGTATAGATCCATCTTAAACCCGGATTTACTAAGCACCGAGAAAGATCTATAAACACTTTTAAAATGGTTGTCAAGTGGTTGTGGGAGCAGATGACTCCACTGCAGAAAGAAATATCTCCCTTCCGTGAAATTATGGACATGATCCCAGAATTGATTCAATAATGATGCAAATCTGACCTGGACGTTAGCTCAGCTATGTTAGAAGAGACCCGTGGCGTTCTGTCTCTTCCTAGTTCTTGAACTGGGTTTTTCTTCTATTTCAATCAACTGCCATTACCAAGAGAATTTGTCTGTATCTTCTGGGGCATTTTCTTGTTAGACAATTAGAATAGCCTTAATGTATCATAGATAATCTCTTTGTTATTATTTTCTGTTTTGCCAAGCATAGATATATGTATCTGTGCTTTATGTTAATGTGTAATTTTGTATCTAGAATTATATTCTAATTAATTTCTGATATCATATCACTAATCAATATTTTGAATTAGTTCTATCCATACCTCATAATCCTTATGTTGTTTTTCAAGAATTGAATAGAGGCTTGGAGGCTTTATAATGAACGACCAATACAAAGGAATGTTTTTCTTTCAAGAATGACTAGGTCCTTTTATGACGTTCAAGCACTGTCAGGAAAATTTTACTCACAAGTGAAGCAGGAAGAGATCGAAAACCAGGAAAATGCTACATTGTAGTCAGAAGCATCATCTAAAATTTTCTAAAAGAGAGAACTGATAAAAGTACTGCATTTAATAAATGTTTGTAGTCTCTACTCCAACCCATGTTACACTTTGACATCCTTGCTGAGAACCTCTTTGACTCAACAATATGTACGATTTATTGGGAAATTAAATCCGTATGAAGTGTTTATATAATATATCATGTATGTATGTGACAACATCAATGTCATACAGGGATGTAGAGCACCTTGCTACTCTTGTTGAAATCATGAATTTTGTGGATTTCTAGGCATGTCCTCTGGTACTTTTTTTATATAACTTATTACTGTTAACGATCATATTGAAAGCATGGGTGCCACTGAAGATTTCTGCCGATTGAACCAACAGAAGAAACATTTTTTTACTCAACATATTCTATTCCAAATGCATTTACATGCTATCACATTTTTAAATACTGTAGCTGAAGCTTTCAAGACAAGCATCCATATGTAATGTAATCTTGAATTTGAGAAGTGATCACTATGCTAAATAACTTATAGCAGTTGTCACATACTTGTAATAGATATTAAAAATTAGAATACAAACACTGAATGCACCCCTAACACAGACAACAATTTCAAAACATCTGAAGCTGCAAAAGCATATAATAGTATTAAAACAGATATATAAATAATCATCTAATACAACTCAATGTCGTGCTCCGTAATTGTGCAATTGTCCTTGCTCAATGGATCAAAATGGGTCTTTACGTGTCTGATGAATAACCTTAAAGTATCCAAAATTAGAAAGAAACAACATCTATTTATGCTTGTGCACTCTTGTATAGTTCTAGCCTCTTTGCCAAGCCTGCTCTCCGTTCCATCACTGTTGGAATTTCATCCAACATTGTTGATAACTTCTTGCCCTACAAAAGTAATGTTTTCCACAGCGCATTAAATGAAGTGAATTTACTCAAATAATATGAAAATGGAACAGAAAGGAGAACATGAAGCTTTAAATATATGATAACTTATGGAGGAAGGACGAGAATAATATATACTTTTTATTAAGAGTTCTTTAAAGAACCCAACTAATTTTCAGAAAAGTAGACACAAGTATAGCCACACTGTCCATCAGGCTGAAGCCAGTGATATAGTGGTTGAGATGGAGTGTCACCATGATCATGCCCTGGGTTCAAACCCTGATAGGAATAGAATCCTAGAGTTTAAGTTGGTGGCCAAGTTTGACATTGTTTTATATGCAATATTCATTCAAAAGAAAGTAAAACCACACTAGACTATCAATTTAAAAGTAATAGGAAAAAAGAGCATCTCCAGCTTTTGGCTAAAAAGGACAATAATAAACTTAGCCTTATCAACAATTCTCTGTAAAGAAGAAATGGACAGGAAAGGAGAAGCAGAAGATATATAGAAATGGTTAACAAAGAAACACAAATGGACCAGAAGAGAAAATCAGCAAGCATCCCACAGTAGATGAGCGCGGGGACTGTCAGGAGATGTCGAGACAAGTGGTTTAAGTTGCTAGATAATAAGTAGGATAGTGAAATCATAAGCATAGATGAAAAAATGGCTAAAAAATCATAAATTCCAAACCCTAAATAAGAAATCACCCCTAAAATATCATCACACCATAACACTAAGAAATCACCACTAAAATATCATCACGCCATAATTTAGTGGTGATTGGTTGCCTCTTCATCAGAATCAGTTGTTGCCATAAAGTATCTTGTGATTGGTTGCCTCTTCATCAGAATCACCATCTTCTCATGTTTTATA
The DNA here is from genome assembly GCA_009831015.1 of Picea engelmannii. NCBI lineage: Eukaryota > Viridiplantae > Streptophyta > Pinopsida > Pinales > Pinaceae > Picea > Picea engelmannii. The sequence continues at coordinate 394,720 of ML780324.1, read as the reverse complement.
CTGATTTTATTGGTCTATTAGAGTTTATCTTTTCATGTTGTTAAGAAGTTGTATCTTCTTTTAGCTAGATATTTAGCTTTTGGCTTTTAGCTAAACACTTATTTCTTTGTCTTTTCTTCTTTCAATATTGTACTAGGAGTTGCTTTCACTCTCCCACATTGTATTTACAGTGGATGTACTCTTTTAGTCCCATTGACCTACTTGTAACGACCCTAATTAAATAAATATTTAAATATTATAAAGTAAAATTAATTAAAGAAAATAATTGTAATTAATTAAGTAATACTCTAACTACAGATCACATTTAATGACCTGAGAAATCAATTTAAAGGATCAATGAAAAATGTTAAAAAAATGGTTGCATATGCAGAGAGGGAGCTTATGAATCCCGAGAAGATAAAACATTTAAGGGGGAGAAGGGACAAGCACTGAGGGTGGTTGGAGGAGTAACTGCATGAGTCGGTGAAGGAGGAATAAGGGAAAGGGGAAGGTTGACGGGAGGGGGATTGGACAGAGTAGAGATTTTCGGAGGGCTTTTGGACTTGCTGTGAGAACAGAGTTTGGCACTGTGGATTTTGATCAGTTGAGGCACTGAGTTGCTGGAGGTTCTGGGCACGGAGGGCCAAGATATCCATAGATATCCTGGAGCTAGGTAGTTTTCCTAGTTGGCAGGGAGGACAATAGTTTTGGGCAGTTATTTCCCTGTTTGTGGCAGGATTGATCTGAGGAGAAGGTAGCAGGAAGGCAGCAGCGAGGCACAGAGGCAATAGAAATTAGCATCAGAACCAGGTACTTTGTTAAGTTATGTATTTATTTCTTTCTGCCATGAAATCAGTATTTACTGATAAATCTAAGTTACTGGAGTTGTTGTTATAAGAATCACTATTATGCTAAGAAGTTATTGTTTCAGTTTACGAAATAAAATGTTTATGAAACTTAATGATGTTTAGAAATATATGGTTGTTACATATGGTATCAGAGCATCTTAGTTTGAAATTTGGGCCTAAGGGCCAAAACCCCGAGTGTTAACTCCAGCCATGCTTAAACTACAAACAAAACACGTTCAGTTTGACCCAATATGACTGATACAGTACCCGCAAATATACTCAGGTAGTATCCCTTCATTATCCAAGCAAATGATCTCATAGATGTATCACAAGCAACTACTTTAGGCAATATCCTGTAACTGGATTATGTATGGTTACTACAGTTTTAGTCTGAATATTCAATGGAACGCCCTTTAAATTAAGTGGCAGCAAACCAGATAGTTGAAGGATCACTTCCCATGAAATGGCTACCATTAAAGAAGCCTAATAAAGCTATTAAGCACGAAAAACAGAGAAGATAACTTAATTTTATTAAGAAATACTTGTCAATGAAGTTTCGGGCAAATTAGACACCTGAAAACGATGGAAGTGTCAAAGGAAGCTTCTATGGAAGGCTTGAAGTTGGAAAATTTAATAACTGCATGAATTACGCTATATAACATGCAAACAGGACATTTGCAGGACCTTGAAAAGGCCTACTTCATCTCGAACTTACCTAAATAAGAAGATGCCAATACGCAACAGAAAAAGGGAGATTCATAAGAGTTGTATCACACAGGAAGTGTGTAAATTACTTGCCTATAGTAGCCTCAGTGAATTTTAATAATGTAAAACCCCATGAACAATAGCCCCATACAATTTTAATCGTGTCGAAGAAAGAAATTATAAAACCGCATAATGTTTCATGTAACCAATCATTATCCCAAAGGAGAGTTGTTTATTATGCAGGAGGACGGATCTGAACCGTCAGATCTCGGGCGAAATCCCGTCAGCCATTAGATCTCAAAAAGTTGTGCAGGGTTTAAGTCTCCGCGCGCAGAGGAGGAGTCCCAAAAGAGTCATCGGGATATCAGAGTCATCGGGTTTTTGTAAAGCCAAAGAATCGAGACCTTGAGGTTCTCGAAATCCCGAGAACGGATCCTTGTCGTTGATCTCGATAGGACACGCGTCAGCGTTCTGGGGAGGAATCGGGATTTTACCCATCAGAGATTTCAGGAGTGTGGAACTCGTGCGTGTTGAAATCGTTATCCGCAATTTCCTGATAGAATTGGAATCGTCCAAACAACGGGGACATGTGTCAGGAGATCCTGTGGAGTCAGAGATTGGGGTTCGAGAAAACACAAGTCCCGGAACTCATGGGTTTTAGATTCGCGATCTCACGGACTCCAATACACCAAGGGTGGACAGGTGTTAAAAAGGTCAACTCTCGCAAGGGGGTTAACGCCAAGTGGCATCGGAGATCGGGAGTCGGGGATCCGTGAAGACAGTGGATCATGACAGTGCAAATGCTGATTTCCCGATGGCAAAATTCTCGATAAAAGTAAGGAACCCCGACGAGATCTGAGCTGTTCATTTCGAGGACGCGTGGCAATCATCTAGCGCCATCGGTGAAATCTCCACAAGAGGACTTCATCGGGATATCGGGATTCCCGGAAACATAGCAACAAGGGTTGTGAAATCGCAAAACGTGATTTCCCGATAAGCCAAGGGACAATGGGGCCCACGGAAGAGTCAACGGTGGACAGGTGGCATCGGGTATCGGGTTATCGCGAGTTTCATGGACAAGGTGTTCATGCACTATGAAATCGCGAACCCCGAAAGCCGACGCAATTAACTTAACTCTTAATCCTCGATTAAAAGAATTAATTAATGACGGTTTAATTAAGACCTAAAACATATCGCGAAGTCAGAGATCGGGGTTTCGGGATTCAAATTGCATCGAATATTTGTTATGGGAAACCCAGAATCCCAATAGGAATTAGGACTATGGTCACATAGGTGCAGGTCACATGGACCTCGGTGTATCAGGATATCGGGAATTTCGTAGACACGGGACTCATGCAATGCGATATTGCGATATCCGAAAACCTGATAAGGGACAAGGTTGTGGCCTTGCGGTATAATGGTCATAGGGACCAGGAATTTAGCCCAAAGGGCTAATGCACAAGTACCACATCAGCATATCGGTAATCGGGAATCCATGAGGGCAGGAGATTCTCGGCATCGGGCATAAGGAAACCTCGAAACCCAAAATTTAAGTGGGAAATTTTTACAGTTAGGAGCCAAGGGCCGTGATCAATACAGAAGACAATGTATATTCATCTAACTACATGCATATGCACAGACGTATAAATTTATAAAGATAAACGAAATAAATTAAAAGAAGAATACCAAAATTCGTACAGAATGGGAATTACAAGAAAATCATTTTGTTCAAAAGAGGAAATTACCATTCATTACCCCCACGTAAGGAAGGCTTATGCAAATTCTTGACTCAATTAACTCAGTTTTCTTCATGAAGGTACTGAAACTATGCACAACATGCAGACTAAATCGTACCTCTTACTATAGCTGAGGGCAAGCTCCGCAAAATGTACAGACAAGGGATTGGTTCCCAACATTTCAAGGGGACTGGACTCCAGGTCCTGGATCTTATCAGGGGCCATATCAATATACTCTGTTTCTGCAAAATGAATAGGTAAAGTGCTCAGAGCAACGGTGTTGAGGTGAGCCATGGCAAGGGAGATTCTGAAAACCTCTGAGCAGAGCAGAGGCAGATCTGTGGTGGACAAAGACTGATGCGAGGAAGGTCCCAACGGATGAGAAAGCGGGACAAAGGAAGAACGCGTGGAGAGTTGAAAGGTTGACAGGTGTAGAACTTAGGGGTTAGATACGAGGGAGCTTATGAAAGCTAGACGAGCACGTGGAACCCATGCGTGCCCGAACCCTTGGGTATATGTTCAATTATTATGTATATATAATATAAAGTGTTAAAAATAATTTAAAGCAAAACAAATAATTTAGTATAAATAATTTATATATAAATAAGACTAAGTTAGTATAAATTAAAGTAAAATTAATTTGGGTTAAATTAGTGTAATGATAATTTTAAATTAATTATTTTATTTGAGTATAAGGTTAATCTACCTTAAAATTCGATGTTAACCAAGCTTAGACGCTTCATCCTAACCCAAACCTAGCCAATTCCCCTGATGGAGTAATGTATGTTTACAGACAAGTAAAGAAAACTTACGCCCAACCCTATTTCTAAGTTTAAGTAGCACCAATTTGAAACGTCCTGGAACTCACCCTGATAACTTTGGGGTGATGCAGGTTAAGTCATACAATATGGCCAGGACTTGAAGGGGTCGAGGCAGGGGAGCGTCGTCACGGGAACCACCGACGCCATCCACACCATCAACACCATCAACACCACCAACACCACCACCGCCATCGCCCGAGGTAGCCCTCATACTGTGCTCGTTAGAAGCCATTAACGAGACTTTAAAGGGGCACCAGCCAGCAGGGACTGAAGTGGAACCCCCACCATCTGGAACGGGTAATCCAGAAGAATCAAGGAACTCAAGGGGAGAATTTCCACCTTAATACATCACGCGAGAGTTGCAGAAGATCAAACTTTCGGAGTTTGTCGGAGGTCACGCCAGTGAACGCACGGAAGCATGGTTGGAAGGCATGACAAGGTGTTTTTCCTTAAGGGACTATGCGTCCAATTCAAAGGCAAAGATCGCAATTTTCCAGTTAAGAGATAACACCTTGAACTGGTGGGGCAACTTGGAGAGACAACTACACCTTACCCCAGACACAGTATCTTGGGAAATTTTCGAGGAAAGGTTCTGAAGGAAATATCTACCAGCATACTACGAGGAGAAACAAGTAGGGGCATTTCATGCCTTAGTACAAGGAAATAGGACTATGGAAGAATACGAGATCAGGTTTATGGAGCTGGTCAAGTATGTTTCGTATATGGACAATGACCAGTGACAGGCAGAACGCTTGATTTATGGATTGAACCCAAAGATAAGAGCTATGGTGCGGATGTGGAAACCATCTTCGATAGCGGAGGCAGTAGAAAGTGTGCGTTATGCAGAAGAACACATGAAATTAATAGGAGGTACAAGATCGACATTTCCGCATCTCTATGGATTCGTAGGAAAGACCCCGAGGACATTTCCTAGGGGAGGGGGCTCGAGGCCACCACCCTATGGTAACAGAGTCATACCAGGGGTAGCAGCTGCAGGGATTTCAATGGTAGCCAGTGCAACATCTCGTTCATCGCCAATGGTGCAGACAGATCCACGACCATCTCGAGGAACAACTAGTAGGGGAAGCAGTTCGAGGGGAAGGAACTCATTTCAAAGACAGACACATAACAATACATAGGTTCAATCAGGTGTTACCTGTTGGGGGTGCGGAGGACCCCATTACCAGCGTGACTGCCCAGAGTTACAATCAGGGTTCGTGCATAAAGAAGGAAAGGCACCAATGGGGAGATCAAGTAGCAACCATCAGATTTACGTGGCGATTAACAACCGTCAGGCTGAACATCAATCCACAATAGTAGAATCCTCAGGTACGCTAAATCATTTTAATGTTAAGATTTTGTTTGATTCTGGTGTGAAAGATAGTTTCATTTCACCATCTGCATTAGAAAAGAGTGGGTTGGCAGCCTACGAGCACGATGACTTTAAACAAGTCGAGATGGCTTCAGGGGAAAAATAAGCGGTAGGACCTAGTGTCGATAATTATATAGTAGACCTAGGAGTGTGCACTACCAGGTTGAAGGTATACGTCACTGCTCTTGGGGCGTATGACCTAATCATTGGAATGGATTGGTTAGCAACTCATCGAGCCTTGGTAGATTTTTTCGCAAAGAGGGTTCTTTGTATTGATGATGAAGGAAGACCAATAGAGATCCAGGGTGTACAGAGAAAAGTGTCATTACGCTTTATATCAACTATGAAGGTCAAGCAGTGCTTGAGGCAAGGGTGTCGACTGTATGTAGTGGAAACAGTGGGTGAAAGGAAAGGACCCTCATTAGATCAGTACCCAGTATTTTCAGAATTTCCAGATGTTTTCCCGAATGAGTTACCAGGGTTACCTCCTGAAAGGGAGCTTGATTTTACTATTGAGCTAAAACCTGGTGCGGAACCAATATCCAAGACTCCGTATAAGATGACAGTGCTAGAACTTTGTGAATTGCAAATGCAGTTGAAGGAGTTACTAGACTTAGGGCTAGTAAGGCCCAATGTCTCACCTTGGGGTGCACCGGTAATTTTTGTAAAGAAGAAGGATGGATCCTTACGACTGTGTATAGACTACAGGGACTTGAATCGTTCTACAGTGAAAAATAGATATCCAATGACGCGAATAGATGACCTCTTCGATCAGATGAAAGGAGCAGCGGTATTCTCAAAGATCGATTTGCGATCTGGATATCATCAGTTAAGGATTAAGGAAGGTGATATCCCAAAAACTGCCTTTTGAACTCGGTTTGGACATTACGAGTTTGTTGTAGTACCTTTTGGATTGACCAATGCACCAACAGTATTCATGAGCCTCATGAACGACATATTCTGGAAGTACTTAGACCGTTTTGTACAAGTTTTTCTGGATGACATTCTCATCTATTCCAAGAATGAAAGAGAACACGAGGAACACTTGTGAGTAGTATTGTCTTGCCTTAGGGAGAACAAACTGTATGGGAAGCTGTCGAAGTGTTCCTTCTTCCAGACAAAGATCCACTATTTAGGTCATATCATATCTGCGCGAAGGAATCTCGGTGGACCCAAAAAAGGTAAAGGCCATTATGGAATGGCCAGTGCCGAAAAATGCACATGAGGTGAGAAGCTTCATGGGGCTAGTGGGTTATTACCGGATATTTGTGGAAGGATTCTCAAAAATAGAGAAACCCATCACCACTTTGCAACGTAAGGGGGTCAGGTATGAATGGACAGAAGAATGTGATAGCACATTCATTGAGCTTAAGAGGTTACTAACTAGTGCACCGATTCTACGAGTGCCAGATATGGAAAAGGACTTCACGGTCTGCACGGATGCCTCGAAACAAGGATTGGGGGCCGTGCTAATGCAGGATGGAGGAGTGATAGCTTATGCGTCAAGGAAGTTGAAGAATCACGAAGAGTTATACGCGACTCATGATTTAGAGTTGGCAGCTATAATGCTAGCTCTGAAACTTTGGAGGCACTATCTTGTGGGGTGAAATTTTGAACTCAAAATGGACCATCAAAGCTTAAAACATCTCTTCACTCAAAGAGATCTGAACACCAGGCAAAGGCGATGGAGTGATTTTATGAGTGAGTATGATTTTGGTATTTCATATATAAAGGGAAAGGAAAATGTGGTCGCAGATGCCTTGAGTAGGAGACCACGTATCTTCTCCTTGGTGACCTTAAAGGTCAGTCTGATGGAACATGTGTTGACACAACTACTAGGAGACAGTTGGTATTTAAAGGTTACTTCAAACCTCCAGAGTGGGAGGCAGTTAGACCCAAAGTATGAAGGATATAATCTAGAAACAGAAGGATTGTTAAGATATCAAGGAAGGATGTACATCCCTGAGAATGGGGATATTCAAAACATCATACTGAAGGAAGCCCATAGATCACTTTATTGTGTGCATCCGGGTGTGAAGAAGATGTACCAGAGATGAAGAAACTATTCTTTTGGGTAGGCATGAAGCGCGATGTAGTCCATTTCGTCGCTAGATGCCTAGAGTGCCAACAAGTGAAGGTTGTTCACCATCACCCGACAGGCCTCCTACAAACACATGACGTCCCTATGTCCAAGTGGGAAGTCATCTCAATGGATTTTGTTGTAGGGTTGCCACTCAAATCTCATAGACACAATGCCATTCTTGTGATAGTATATAAGCTAACCAAGAGTGCTCATTTCATTCCGGTTAGAGACACTTACGATGTTACTGATGTGGCACGAGTGTTCATAAGCGAGGTTATCCATTTGCACGGGATACCTAAGAAGATCATTTCAAATAGGGACTCCAGATTCACATCTAGATTTTGGACGAGTTTACAGTCAGCATTGGGGACTCAGTTGAACTTAAGCACAAATTATCATCCTGAAACAGATGGACAAACTAAGAGAGTAAATCAAGTTATGGAAGACATGCTTAGGATGTATGTAATGGATAATCAAACCCAGTGGGAGAAGTACCTACCTTTGGTAGAGTTTACCTACAATAACAGTTATCATAGTTCCATCAGAATGCCACCATACGAAGCTTTGTATGGAAGGCCATGCAGAACACCATTGAGTTGGGATAGATTAGAAGACCGAGTAACAGTTGGGCTAGAATTGATTCAATAAATGGAGGAACAGGTGATTCAAATCAGACAGAGACTAAAGGAAGCACATGATAGACAGAAAAGTTATGCGGATGCACACAGGACCGACCAAAATTATGAAGTGGGGGACCAAGTTTTCATTCGTATCAGGACTAATAAGAGTACCATACGGTTCGGAAAGGGGACAAAGTTGTCACCTCGGTTTATAGGGCCATTTAGGGTCCAAGAGAAAATTGGACCCATTGCCTATCATCTCGTACTGCCACCCCACTTGCATAAAACTCATAATGTATTTCATGTATCTGTTTTATGTCATTATGTTGCTGCGAAATCACATAAACTAAATTGGAAAGAATTGCAGGTATCGGACGTGGGAACCCTCACGGTAGAACCGTTACGCATATTGGACCGTAGAGTTCGACAGCTCAGAAACCATCTAGTAGACCAAGTTAAGGTCCAGTGGGACAAGTATAGTCTAGGATATGCTACTTGGGAGGACGCTGAGACACTACGACGAGACTATCCCTCACTATTTTGACCACCTCGAGAAAATTTTTCTCGAGGGTGGGGTGTATGTAACACCACCTTTTGACTTAGACGGCCAGGATTACCTGAGGCCTATACACTTTATTTCCTAGTCACAGTGAAACTATTAAGTGATACACTTAAACTTTAAACTTATGAACTTTTATGAATGATTAAATGTTATCAACGATGAGGCATGTAATGCAATCTGTTATGTGAATGTGAATTTTACGAATGTTTAATTGTTATTGATGATGATGTATATGATGCGACATATTGTGAGAAAGTGAAATTTTTGAATGTTTAAATACTATAAGAATGATGATTGGATACAATGTAGTCTATTTTGGGCAAATGATAATCTCATGAATGAATGATGAGCTTGAATTATGGGATATTATGAAATCTAATTCTATGTGGAAACCTTTGATGTTGATCTATCGGTGCAGGGATACCAAACTGAAGTGATGATAGTATGCAATTATATGATGATAATGCATAGAAATGTATGAGTCGTGTTGCAGACTAATTTGTAGGTTATGGGCTATGAAATAGCCAAGTGATAATGATGATGAAAGTGGATATCATAACCACTAACTGAGAAACATTATGGTATAAATAATGTATGTGCAATTTATATTGATTTGGATGCATTACAATGATATGTGGATTAGCGCATGATTTTGGTACTAACACTGCCCAAAACCGAATAAATGATGAAAAAACCTCCAGCAACACAGTGCCCCTGTATGTTCCATTGTAGGGTGTTGACCCTGGTTCTGTTAGGAGGGGTGGAGGCATTTCCCACCGAGTATTCTCCATTGTAGGGTGTTGACCCTGGTTTTGTTAGGAGGGGTGGAGGCATTTCCCACCGTGTATCCTCCGAAACCTGAAGTCATGGGAGGACGGTGCTAGTTCACACTCCCTAATATGTGTGATGATGACTGTCAGTTGCCTGCTAGGTAAGTTTGGTCGAGATAGCGACACTTCCACTTATAGGTTCTATTTGGAGTTAGGTCAGTATAGCTGACGCTCCAAGATAGTCTAGCAGAGGACGGATAGGAATGGAGTTAGAAGTAAGTTAGGGAGGAAGGATGAGTAGAATAGTTGAGACTATATGGAGATCTGTTTTGTGGTGGAATTTGATGTCGTCCCTTAAAAAAAAATAAAAAAAAAAATTATTCATTATGAAATGTGTACATATGAATATTCATTATTATGTAACTAAACCACAGTTGTTTAAAATAAATTATTGAACCGAACGATTGTAATTAAACAATTTCTCACACAATTAATTGATTGTTGTCTTTTATAAAAGACTAGTCTTGATGATTGGATTGAATGCATACCTAATGTATTAAAGGATAACAATTTGATTATTAGTACGTGCACAAGATTTGCATGTACTAGCTACACATGCATTTCTTGTACATATACACTAGTATGTATGAGCTTTCTTGACTTACTTACTGATAATGTCAGTTACTTGTTGTGAATGTGTGAACCATGCTCTTTTCCTTTGTACCATCAGATACCTTAAACTTCGGGACGAAGTTTCTTGAAGGGTGGGTGTATGTAATGACCCTAATTAAATAAATATTTAAAGATTATAAAGTAAAATTAATTAAAGAAAATAATTGTAATTAATTAAGTAATACTCTAACTACAGATCACATTTAATGACCTGAGAAATAAATTTAAAGGATCAATGAAAAATGTTAAAAAAATGGTTGCGTATGCAGAGAGGGAGCTTATGAATCTCGAGAAGATAAAACATTTAAGGGGGAGAAGGGACAAGCATGGAGGGTGGTTGGAGGAGTAACTGCATGAGTTGGCGAAGGAGGAATAAGGGAAAGGGGAAGGTTGACAGGAGGGGGATTGGACAGAGTAGAGATTTTCGGAGGGCTTTTGGACTTGCTGTGAGCATAGAGTTTGGCACTGTGGCTTTTGATCAGTTGAGGCACTGAGTTGTTGGAGGTTCTGGGCACGGAGGGCCAGGATATCCGTAGATATCCTGGAGCTAGGTAGTTTTCCTAGTTGGCAGGGAGGACAGTAGTTTTGGGCTGTTATTTTCCTGTTTGTGGCAGGATTGATATGAGGAGCAGGTAGCAGGAAGGCAACAGCGAGGCACAGAGGCAACAAAAATTAGCATTAGAACCAGGTACTTTGTTAATTTATGTATTTATTTCTTTCTTCCATGAAATCAGTATTTAATGATAAATCTAAGTTACTAGAGTTGTTATTATAAGAATCACTATTATGCTAAGAAGTTATTGTTTCAGTTTACGAAATAAAATGTTTATGAAACTTAATGATGTTTAGAAATATATGGTTGTTACACTAATTTTGTGGTCATTTTTTGGATATTTAATAAATTTATCTTATCTTATATTGCTGCAAGTCAAACGCAAATCCTTGTTCTATTGTCTTGTTGATTCAATGCCTGTTGGAAGTGCTTTTCATGGGTTAAAAGGGACCAGGTTTCTTTTAATTAAAATATCTAAGCTGGATTTACATATTGATCAAGGTGGCCCCAGAGAAAAAATGACAAATCTTGAGAAAAATAGCATGTTAAAGAAGCATCATTCAAATGGACTACAAGCTTATGTGAAAAGGCGACCAAATAGTGCTTCTGTAAAGGAAGTCACTAAGAGCATGTCAGATTCTATGATTTTTTGGAAGCCTTCTTTATTTGCAGGTGGAATGGATGCAACTCAAGGTTTTAAGGTGCACTTAGACCATGGAAAACTTCTAACTGGGGATGATTACGAGGACTGCATCATGGAAGAACTTAATCCATAGTCATTTATGAATCCAGAACTTCCAGTGGGGACTGGTAAAAAGATTGAGGCAATAAATTCACCTCCTTTATTGTTAAATGGTACTGATGGGGAAACTGGAATTCTAAATACCTCTCAAAGTTGGAATGTTCAGAGGAATCCTAATGAGCAATCAGTCTGTGCCTGACTTACAAAATTGGAGATCAGTAAAACAAAAAAAGAGTAAATCATTTTCTGAGGGTAGTCAAGTTCGGGAAGATTATGGTCAGCTAAGCAAGAGCATGCAATTGCTAGATGAAAATAAAGAGAGGAAGGGTGTTACTGTAAGAAACAGAGGGATTTTTAAGGAATCCCAAATTTTGGGAAGAGAAGATGAACAACATGAAATACCTAGGACTGTTACAAATAGTGAAGTTTGGAATTTTCTTGATGAGAAATTAAATGGAAAGGTGTCTGATTTAAAAGATGGAGAATCACCAAATCTTATAAAAGAAGATGAATCTGATGAGGAGTGCATCTAGGTCCAGAAGGGATATGGCCAACTGAGCAATAACATACAGTGCCAAACCACAAGCACAACAAGAGAAGAAAATGCCCTGAATAATGAAGGGTTGGCAGAGGAATGTTAAATTTTGGGTGGATGAGATGGAAATTTTGATGAACATGAACGTGAACGTGAGAGGATGTTTGATGGGAATTCCAATGGAAAAGATGATGACATACAAGCTGGGAGAGGGACAAAATGGGAAAAGGGTAAAGTAGTTGCCAAGTGCAGCCAAGTCAAGGAAGGTTGTGGCCAGTTAAGCATATACCAAGACTCCCAAGATTTGGTTGTAGCAAGAGATGAAAAGGTCATGATAAGTGACATATTTGAAAAGGAATCCAGGTCTTCAAGCATTGGTGATGAAGTATTTCCTCCAAATGGAAGGAAGAAAAGTAAGAGGAAAAGGAAGGAACTGTGTGATCTCAATGAAGACTCAACTAGATGTGGCTTATCACAAATCCAGGAAAAGAATAAAAGGAAAAGGATGACAATGGAAGGAAACAATATCATGGAGTGCTCATCTAAGCAGCTTTTGGAAAACTTTGAAACAATTGACTTTCTTTTGAGACAGATAAGCAGACCAGAGAAGGTGAATGTTTCAAAGTCTGTAGAGGAGGATGGTATTGCAGCTTTAACAAAGTCTGCCATGACTTTACCTAGAAAAGATTGCAATGCTAGTACAGACTTTGAGGATGAGGATATAATATGTACACAATTGAGTACAGGAAAAAAACATGAAACTAGTTCAAGGAATTTTGATGATGAATTCCCACCAAACATAGCTGGGAAGGACTCAAAGGACGTGCAAAGAAAGTCTAATGAGGTTAGGGAATATGTTACAGTAATTCCCATCACCCTGAATGATCCCCCACCAAAATTTTAATGGGAGATTTCAACAAAGATTCGTCCAAAGAGTGGTTAAACTTTAGTGACAAATATCTCATTTACAACCCAAAACAAGGCCGGAACCAAGGTACCTCAATAGACCTTTCAGGATTGCAGTTCCATATCTGTAAGGTGATGGGGCTCTCCTAGCAATTGCCCTACTCATTCTCTCTGAGACCCTTAAATGAGTTCATAGTTAAAACTCCCTTCAGATGAAAGTATGTAGAAAAAATCTCCTTATCAATATCACCTTCAACAAAATCTTATTCTTCTTCTAACCCCACCTTGCATTATCGCAAATTGGTTGCGGTCATCGTGAATGTTGTTTCACATATTAGCACTCTCTTTTTGTTTTCTTCATTTTAACTGTGTGAAACTGTCCCTAATGTTCCTCCTCCAACTGTGCCATCAGTGCAGAGCCTGAATCCAAAATTATTGAAACAAGACATGACATTGACCACTTTTAAAATGCCCAAAATACAATATCTGCCAACATTCTATACTAGCCTGTCAATTGAAATTTAATCTCATTTTTTGTAGGCATTGTAGTTTGTCATTAGAGTGATTTGTTCGTCACAGAAAAACTCATTAGATTTCTGTATTACCTGTTCATAGGTTATTTATTTCTATATTAATAGGGAGACTTTCACACAATCCTCCAGAAATGTGCTGCTGTCTAGTGTTAGTTATCAAAATCAAATCAATTCATCTTGTATTTGTCAGTAATGTTTTATCTCCTCTAGTCTTCTACTGTATTATATATATAAATATTATGAGCTCTGCGTTAACTGGACAGACACAATTTATGTTAGAGTCTATGAGGACTGGATGGATTTACTTAGGGCTATAATTATTGGAGCAACTGGCACGCCTTATCAAGATGACCTTTTCTTCTTTGATATTCATCTTCCAACAGAGTATCCTCACAGTCCACCAGTAAGCCTATTTTTATAACAAATTCATTTGAAGGCGATTTTTATCTTTCTTCTTATTAAATCTCATTTG
>ML780324.1:307183-379967 GCA_009831015.1 Picea engelmannii | reverse complement strand
ATTGGATTGTTGATAGTTGTAGCTGTAGAAACCTTATATTGTTCCTTATCATTGTTTGCAGCATTTTGAATCATTTGTGAGAGAGCACTTCCATCAATGGGGCCATTATATTCTTGGTGCCTACAATGCCTATATGATGGGTGATCAAGTTGGATGTCTTTCAGGAGAGGCAATGATGGGAGTGCATGGAAGAGCAGACACTCAAAGCACCAGCTCGATTGGTTTCAAGATTATGTTGGCTAAGCTTATTCCAAAGCCTGTTTCAGCATTTAAGTAAGTTGGAGCAGATTGTGAAGAATTTGTTAATGCGTCTGAGCACTTTGGACATGTTGAGAAGGCTACTATTTAAATTAGGGATCCTATTTGAAAATAGTATGTTGAATGTTTTGGTTTGTTTGGTGTATTCCTTGTTTGGTCCTTTTCAATACCAAATACTGTAGAAGCTGCTTGTGTTTTATTAAAATATTCTATGGAAGCTTGCTAGATATTGTAATCATCTTTGTTTTCTCAAACCTATTATATACTATTTTTGTATATTCATCAAGTTGTTTGTCATATATTTATAAAGAATTTTGCAGATATGTTGGTGTGTTGTGTCATGTAAACTGTATGGCATTATGGCTAAGTATTGTCTGGCTTCCCTGTGTGCTAAATTTAGACTAGTCAACTATGAGAATACCCTCATCAACTATACACAAAAATTCTCCTATAGTTGTAGTTAATATATGCTATTGATTGCGGGCAATTAAAATCTTACAAAATAGTGACTAATTTTGTTGGAAATTGTATACAGAAAAAATTGTCTTTCTTAATCTCTCATATAGCATGGTGCAAGTCAAATCCAAATGCATGCAGAATGAAGACAATAGTTAGCAAATTAATGGTTGTATTTCAAGTGATTGTTCCCTGAATGCTTTAGGCATGCGATTCTGTGATGATAGGAACAATACAATTTGAAAACATGCTAATCCGAAATTGGATCCAGAAGCCTGACAGGGTTTAAAAATGCTCAAAACTAAAAGTGGTCAGAATGCGACGAAACCAGTGCCATTGCGTCTGTCCCATCTTCCTGATTCCAATGGTATATTTACTTCGTCAAACAGGCTCTGTATGAGCAAGATATCGTGTTCTTTCCGAAAATTCAAACATGCAAAAAAGGGGATGACTGTATAGTCCGTACAGGTTGATGTGGCATCTCCTGAAGGCGACACATGGTAGCTTTTGGAGATGACACATGGAAGCCTTGGGTGATGACACATGGTAGAGTGTGGTATGCTGATTTGGCGTACGGATGGACCAATGCAGGGGTGACATGTGTCACCACTGTAAGGGTGACACGTGGCACAGATGACGTCAACATCTGACGTGGAATGGATGACGTGGCAAGGTGACATGGCAGTATGGCTCTGACATGTGGTAGGCACATGGACCAATTGGCAGTTGATAAGTGGTAGTTAGTGGTTGGTTGGTTAGGTGCCATGTGGCCTAGTCAAGGGCTGCCACGTGGCACCTCGTGATTGGTTTATGAGTTGTGTGTAAAAGTTATGGCATGGTCGGGGGTCGAACCGCCGACCTATCAACCGGGCAAAGGACTGGCAGGGTTGGGCTAACCACCCGCCCTGCCGGTGGTTCTTGTTAACATAGTGGCATAAAATATATTTAAATTCGTTGAATTTTTCGGTCGGCAGGGGAAAGGGGCCGGGGCTTAGCCCCAACCCACGGTCCAATGCAAACACACGGCTTAGCATATAACCAACGACATGGAGTGGATAGGGACCAGCCCTTGGTCCATGGGCCGGTACCATGTGACCCGAAGCCGACCTGACGGGAGCGCGCGCGGTTGTAACTGTTAAGCCATGGTCCTATGGTTGCGCCAAGAGACCGAGAGTTAGCGCGAAAGGGCAGGGCTAGCGCATAGCCCAAGGGCTAGCGCTCGGCCACATGGCCTCATATGACCATGCTAGAGGGGGTGCGCACTGGGTATAAGGGGATAATGCCTAAATGTTTATGCCAAGTGGGTTTTATGCCTATGTTTTGGATTTCATATTGATTATATCCTTGATTTTAGTTGATTTTCTCCATTTTTGGGAGATATTGGGCATTTTTGGAGCCCAAATTTTGGGAGGAAGTTGGAGATGAGAAACCAACTTCAAATCTATATAAACCAGGCCTGTTTGAGGCCATGGAGAATGGTCAAGGGGAATTTAGAGCAGATTTATGCTGAAGTGAAGCCAAGCCAAAGCCATTTTGATGCAGGGAAGCTTTTGAGGAGCAGATGTTGTCGGGTCATTTCTGCGAGCTCCGATCATCCGTTTTGCATACTGTTTTGTTTGTAGGGTTCTTGAGATCTGGACAAACATGAAAAGATCAATATTGTATCCATTTTGCATTGCAGTGATGTACTTTTGAGATTTTGAACAGAAATAAAGAAGCCTCCCCCATAGAGACAAAGGCCCGGAGACATAGGCAAAGTTGTGCCGAACTCCGTTATCAATCTGCGTGTTATGGTTTGCTGTCTTTTATTACATTTCAGATCTGCATATGTGTATATGGATATCTTAATTCCTCTTCTTTCCTCATTCTTCACTAAGTTTTCTCAAATGGTTAATTAACGCATGCAAAATTAAAACTCAACCATAAGTCATTAAAAGATCGTATGGATCAAGTGGTATTAGAGCTAGTTGATGTTGGGATTTGAGTTTTGCATGTTAACCAGGGAAAAGATACATCGTGGTGAAGGAGATCTTGTTGCAAAGAATCCATTAATTGGATTGAGAAAGAGAGCTTTTCACAGCAAGAAGATGGCATCGGAAGAAGGGATTTCTCAAGATGAGAAAGAATTCCGAAAAACATTCCATGCTATGTCGAAGATGGTGAAAGTTTTGTACAAAGATTACTTGGAACGGAAGAGACCAGTTTTGGGTGGATCTTCAAAGGGTAAAAGTGTAGAGGAAGAGGACCATCCTCATATTCCTCCTTCACCTACATCAACACCTCCTTCTTCTCCTTCTTCTTCAAGTTCAAGTTCTAAATCTAATGAGAAGAAAAATGTTCATAATAATAAACATGAAATGCCATTGTTGAAACTTGATGTAAAATTTGAGTTGCCCATATATGATGGTGAAGTAAATGTAGAAAAACTTGACAACTGGATCAGACAAATGGAGGTATACTGCAGTGTGCAACAGATCAAGGATGAGGCCACATAAATTAAGTTGGCATCTTTGAGACTTGTAGGTACAACTCTTATCTGGTGGCAAAGCAAGCTGCAAAAAGGAACACAACATCTGGGTAATGTATTTCCATCATGGAAGAGTTTCATTTCTGCACTTAGGAAACAATTCCATCCTTTGGGTTATAAAGAAAAATCAATAATTGAATGGAAATCCTTAAAACTAAGAAAAGGACAAACAGTGCAAGAATACACCGATGGATTTTGAAAAATGGCATTAATGTTATACATTCCTTTGCAAGCACAAGAAACCCTTATGAAGTATATAGGAGGTTTGCCTGCGCATATTAGAAACATTGTTTTCATGTTTGGACCCACTAACCTTGATGAGGTTTTTGTTCAAGCTACGTATATTGAAGCAGGGAAAGCAGGTGTGTCGGGGGAATCATTGTCTTCAAGGAAAGAGGACAAGAGGAAAAGGCATGGCAATGGAAATAATGAAAATGCAGTGACAAGGAAGGAAGGAAATCCCTCTTGCAAGAATTGCAAGAAAGAGGGACATGATGAGGACAGATGTTGGTAGTTGCATCCCAAGAAGAGGCCAAAGTGGTTCAAAGAAAAGAAGGGAATGCAAACAGTGGCAATGGCATCAAAACCCACAGACTTGGGATCGGATTTAGGTGATGAGTCAAAGATTTCATTGGTTGGTATGACAGGTAAATTTGGTGAAGAGATTGATTGTAGAAACAAGTTGTTTCATATAAGGGTAATCATGCGACACACTAAGATAGACACATTAATCGATAGTGGATCTCAATCTAATCTAATATCAGAAGAATTGGTTAAGAAATTGGGGTTAAAAACAAAAACTCATCATAAGCCTTACACACTTAAATGGATAAGCAATCATCATTAGATGCACATAACAAAGAAGTGCACAATCAAATTTGCAATTTCATCTAAGTATGTGGATGAAGTAACATGTGATGTAGTGTCATTAAGAGAATGTGGAATGGTCTTAGGTAGCCCATATTTATATGATCGTAAGGAAATTTTATACAGGACAAAGAATCAATATCAATTCACTAAAGCAGGTTAGGATTATGTGGTGCATGCTCATCGTGTTAAAGAAAATAAAACACTTTAAACAATGGAACAATTAAAGAAGGCAGTGAAAGCAAGCAAAAAACCAATAATTGTTTCAAATGAAGTAATTGATCTTAAGCAAGAACAAGACATGGTTGTTGAATGGAAAATCAATCATAAATTGCTTCAAGATAAGCTCATGTCATGTAGATATTTCAAGTATATTAGCTCATTTGCAATCATCTTTTTTATACTGTCATTAGCAATGTTTTCTACATGGATGATAGTGGCTTCAGTAAGATGTAACAGGGTTCAAATGGCTAACAATATACTGTCAGTTGTCATGATTGTGTTACAGTTGATCTTGATGAGACAGGTGCAAAGGACAGAGTTCAAAGACAGCGGACAAGACGGGTGGCCTATCCCGAGCTTGTTGACTGGTCAATAACATTTTGGGGACCAAAAGGTCTTTTTGTGGGGAGGAGTGATCCGAAATCGGATCTAGAAGCCTGACATGGTTTAAAAATGCTCAAAAATGAAAGTGCTCGGAATGCGACGAAACCAGCACCATTGCATCCATCTCATCTTCCTGATTCCGAGGATATATTTACTTCATCAAACGGGCTCCGTATGAGCAAGATATCGCGTTCTATCCGAAAATTCAAACAGGCAAAAAAGGGGATGACTGTACAGTCCATACAGTCCGTACAAGCTGACGTGGTAGCTCTTGAAGGTGACACGTGGCATCTTTTGGAGATGACACATGGAAGCCTCAGGTGATGACACATGGCAGAGTGTGGTATGCTGATTTGGTGTATGGATGGACCAATGTAGGGGTGACATGTGTCACCACTGTAAGGGTGACACGTGGCACGGATGACGTCAGCATCTGATGTGGTAGGGATGACGTGGAAAGGTGACATGGCAGTATGACTCTAACATGTGGCGGGCACGTGGACCAATTGGCAGTTGACATGTGGCAGTTAGTGGTTGGTTGGTTAGGTGCCACATGGCCCAGTCAAGGGCTTCCACGTGGCACCCCGTGATTGGTTTATGAGTTGTGTGTAAAATTTATGGCATGGTCGGGGGTCGAACCGCCGACCTATCGACTGGGCAAAGGACTAGCAGGGATGGGCTAACCACCTGCCCCGCCAATGGTTCTTGTTAACATAGTGGCATAAAATATATTTAAATTTGTTGAATGTTTCGGTCGGCAGGGGAAAGGGGTCGAGGCTTAGCCCTAGCCCACGGTTCAACGCAAACACACGACTTACCATATAACCAATGGCGCGGAGTGGATAGGGACCAGCCCTTGGTCCATGCACTAGTACCATGTGACTCGAAGCCGACCCGATGGGAGTGCGCACGGTTGTAACTGTTAAGCCGTGGTCCTATGGTTGCGCCAAGAGACTGGGAGTTAGCGCGAAAGGGCAGGGCCAGCGCATAGCCCAAGGGCTAGCGCTCGGCCACATGGCCTCATACGACCATGCTAGAGGGGGCGCGCACTGGGTATAAGGGGATAATGCCTAAATTTTTATGCCAAGTGGGTTTTATGCCTATGTTTTGGATTTCATATTGATTATATCCCTGATTTTAGTTGATTTTCTCCATTTTGGGGAGATATTGGGCATTTTTGGAGCCCAAATTTTGGGAGGAAGTTGGAGATGAGAAACCAACTTCAAATATATATAAACCAGGCCTGTTTGAGGCCATGGAGAACAGTCAAGAGGCATTCAGAGAAGAGTTATGCTGAAGAGAAGCCAAGCCAAAGTCATTTTTATGCAAGGAATCTTTTGATGAGCAGACGTTGTTGGGTCATTTCTGGGAGCTCCGATCGTCCATTTTGCATGTTGTTTTCTTTGCAGGGTTCTTGAGATCTAGACGAACATGACCAGATCAGTCTTGTATCCATTTGGCATTGCAGCGATGTACTTTTGATCTTTTGAACAGAAATAAATAATCCTCCCCCACAAAGACAAAGGCCCGGAGACGTAGGCAAAGTTGTGCCGAACTCCGTTATCAATCTGCGTGTTATGGTTTGCTGTCTTTTATTACATTTCAGATCTGCATATGTGTATATGGCTGTCTTAATTCCTCTTCTTTCCTCATTCTTCACTAATTTTTCTCAAATGGTTAATTAACGCATGCAAAATTAAAACTCAACCATAAGTCATTAAAATATCATACGGATCATATGCTAAGAGAAATTATGCTACTTGTGAACTGCAACCCCCATACTTAAATGGGTAGGGGGTTTATATTTTAGGATTGTGGGTGCTAATCAGGTGTAATAATAGAAGTGAGCAAGTGACAGGGATTAGTAGGTTACAAGTACTAACCAAACGAGTGCATAAAGGTGAGGATAGCACATATTTACATTGATTAATAATGTGAGTGAGATGTAGTTGAGGTATTGTTAGGATAGTTGTGTCTATACAGTGAATGTTAGATAAACCTCTGCATTTAAAGTCTTAGATATGTGATGTTATAGAGGGGGATCACTTAAGACAGGGTTATAGGATATTGGCTTGTACTTAAGGTGTTATTAATGTGGGTTGGATGAATGTTATTCTTAAGAGGGGCAATGTAAAAAGAGTGTGTTAGCTGCTAATGATGGCAAAAATGGTTGTGTAGCCAAGTTGTTAATTATCCATGGTTGGAAATGCATTACTGTATTGGAATTGATGGTTGATTATGGAAAATAGATGTAAGACAAGAACTTGAAGTTGTTTATGCTTTAGAGGAGTTTGGCTTTGGAAGATATAGGGGTTGGATTCAAAGATTGTTCGTTTTTACTTTTTGCTTGATGAAGCTTCCCTAAATTCTTTGGATTCTAGTGTTGCTATTGGATTTTAATAGTTGGTTGGCAATGTGCAATTTAGCTTTTCACTTATGTTGATATGAGGTGTTACCCAATGAAATGATGCCCTTCGATGGAGGGAAAATTGGCCTTTTCTTTTGCAGTTATTGACATTTTACCTAATCAAATGGTTCTTTTCAATGGAAGGAAAAGCATGTCTCCTTGTATATTGAAATCTTTTTCTACTTCATGTTATCTTTCATCTGTGATGTTGTGATTATTCTCCTGCCCACACTAAATAAGGTGACCAACATCAGATGTCTCTAATAGAGACTATTCTCTCTCTGACTCGTAAATTATAGACCCCAAAAAACATCTCTGCACACCAGCGACCATGGAATTACAATCAATTGTTATAGTCTTATCTAAATATTAACAAAAAAATCTTAGGTCATTATTTAAGATTGAAATAAAAGAACCAATGCCACCTAGTGGCTACAGAGATATGAAAGTGTTAAGAACACTGTATCTAATGGATGCATAAACTAAGAGGATAAATTGTTCATAAAAAAATCCGAGTTTCTTAAATATAGATCGATGATATAGATTTAAATATTGATATGGCTAGTATCTTAGGAAAGGTTAATGTATCTGTCCCTCTTAGTACTGATATTGTATTTTTTTTTTAAATACCTACAAGAAGGTTGCTATTGCGACATCTTGGAGTGTCGCTCCCATAGCAACCATGTCGGAGATGATACCTCTTAATGTCGCTCTTCCCACGTTCTAGACGTCTCTCTTGCCACCTTCAAGACATCGGTATTGCCACGTTCAAGATGTCTCTATTTCCATTTCTAAGACATCTCTCATGCCACGTTCCTGACGTCTCTCTTCCCATGTTCTAGACATCTCTCTTGCCACCTTCAAGACATTGGTCTTGCCACGTTTTAGACATCTCTCTTGCCACGTTCAAGATGTCGGTCTTGCCATGTTTAAGACGTCGGTCTTGCCACGTTTCAGACATCTCTCTTGCCACGTTCAAGATGTTGGTATTGCCACGTTTAAGACGTCGGTCATGCCACATTCCAGATGTTTCTATTGCCACATTTCAGACGTCTCTCTTGCCACGTTCAAGACATCGGTCTTGCCACATTCAAGACATCACAATAACGACGAAATCTATGTCGTCGGAAAAGAGACGTCATGTGAAATGACGTTTGTTGGGTCCGTTGTTTGTCGTTCTCCCGACAATATAAAGTGGCAATTGCGTCGAATGCATCATTGAATTTGACCCAAATGTACTAGTGCCAAGAAGGAAACCCTTTCGCTTTGAAAAATTCTGGCTAACACACCTGGACTTTCAAGCCAACATAAATTTTGGTGGAAAGAAGAAGCAATACCAACAGGCACTTCTATATACAAATTTCAACAGAAGCTAAAAAAATCAAGAAATAATTAAAGTCATGTAATAAATCCACTTTTGGAAAAACTTTCCATGCTCAGGAAATCCTCAACCATCAAATTCAAGACATTCAATAGTAGATCAGAACACAAGGCCTCACTGATTCTCTAAATGAGCACAAATCAGTACTCAACAATCAAATGGATGAAAGACAGGTGCAGGAAGAGATTCTTTGCTGACAGAAATCACATATCCAATGGGTCAAAGAAGGAAAAAGAAACACCAAATCTTTCCACAGATTGAGACTTCAACACCGACACACTAATCACATCACTCACCTTGTATCATACCAAGGCCTTGAAATCCAAAAGAACATGGACATAGAAAGGGAATTATTGTCTTACTACAAGAACCTTCTTACAGAACCCCGTATATATCATGTTAACTCTCTATAAGTTCCTAGAGGTTGTCAGGAGGTAGAAAAAATTTAACAGAGGTAACTTTATCCAACAACTTCGAAACTGGGATCTAGCCCTACCAGTTTCAGAGAGGTATCTCTCTATAAGATTTAGATATGTTTGGGTTTTAAATATTAAGCTAGTTAAATTAATAGGATTCTGTTGTTTTGTCTTATAAATATGGTTGAAATATTTCTCACGCATCCATTGGTATATGGGGTATGTGTTATGAGTTGAGAGCAGAGAACAAATTTTAGAAGGTTTCTTCACAGGGAAAGGTAATGCAAATGTTGGATCCTTTAGAATTAAAGCGATGGAAAGGAAGAAAAAGATGAGATAATCAATCACAACAAAGAATAATTTAATAATTTCTTTATCACAATATCAGAAGAATAACATTCAAATCTTTAAAATCCAAAAACAAAGTATACAAAGATAAGTTTTGCACTTAACCTTATTTTAAATTATCAGAGATAGAAAACAAATTGGTGAAGAAGCAAGATAAACATTAAACAATGAGAAATAAGATCACCAACATCAACACGCAGGAATCCTGTGTATCATCCTTTTTATTACTGGTATATCTCTTTAAAATGATTATAGATTACAACTTGCCTGGGCGTAAAGATCAACCATTAATTATTCGAAGTCTGAAGTATTTATAGAAAAATTACAATTCGGTCCCATCATTAATTATCAGAACGTGGTAGAATCAAAATATAACTAACTAGATAACAAAATATAGAAATGTAGTAAATGCTAATGACCTGTCGAATTCTTTGTGCTGATTTCGGGGAAGGTTGTTGGTGAGTCATCAACTTGACTTTGATTGCTCTGTGTGCTGACTTGGACATCCACCTCATCATTACTTGATCAAAGTGCACATGTCATCCCATCTCTTTTGACTAGGGATGGTTATTTTGAGTAACCTTCGGTAAACTTCATCCATCTCTGTGTATTTGGTGAAGGTGGGATTGGTGAAGAAGATGTACTTGATCTCATGTTGGATGCTAAGGTCCAACTACAGAGTCTTCGAAAATTATTTACCAATGATACTGCACTGTATCCCTGCAAACTTAGAACCATCCTTTTCCACTGTGATGATCTTATTTTTGTATTCTAAGAGGGTAATTGACTTATCATTGATCACAAGTAACCCTGGTAGCCCCTTCTTATGTAGTAAATCCATTTTGTTGAAAAACCTTTGAACTCCAATGTCCATTGCTTGGGACCTTTCCTCCAGTTGCAACATTAATCCTCTCTTGGTCAAAACTTTATGGACCTCAAGGATAGTTTCTATTCTATCCTCAATCTCCAAGGCCTCTAGCTCCTCTCTTGTTTTGGAATTCAAGAATCTAATAATTTTGTTTGCCTCAGTAGGCATTTCTCCTGGTTCTCCTCTGATATTATCAATGGCCTGTTTTCTTCTATGTATTAGTTCATGTTGCTCGAACATAATATGTATAAGTGGCCAAATTTATGTCATGGATTTGCATATGTCCATCCAAATATTTTCTTTGGCCTCTGAAAATGTTTTGGCCATGACTATTTCTTTCTATAGCCTCTGCAATTCTTTCTTCAGTCTTTGTGTTGTATGAAACTCTGTATTGTAACTAGAATGGAAAGTGGCCTTCAATTTATGGAGGTTATTGATCTCATCCTGCAATCTTTTGATTTCTTGTCCCTACAAGGAAATCTCTTCCATGGACTTTGCCAACTTTTCTGATGCCTTTGTGGTCATTACTAAAGTTTTTGTAGCTGCACTGGCCCCTGTGAGAGGGAATACATTAAGTGGAACAAATTCCATTGGCATACTCTTATCTTTTTCTTTGAGTAGCTTCTCCAAATCAACTTCCATCTCCTTGATCTGAGCATTCTGCTCCATGATCAACTTCAACATTTCCTCTATATGGGCTTTAGTATCAGTCATTTCTTTAACCTGTGGGTCTTCTGTAACAGATATTTTTAGTTGTTTCCTTAGTGCATCTATGCCAACATTATTCTTCTCGAGGAGCTCTTATACTTCTTTAACATTGTATGGATCATATCCAATTTTGAGTACCAGTTATTCTAGAGATTTTATCTTGTTATACTTTGCCAAAGAAGACACCTTCTCCAGCTTCAGCTGAGTGTGGACTTTATTCAAAGAAACCTGCAACTTTGCAACAATCGTGGATGTATTGACCAAGGTGGAGAAAATCATTTATCCACTTTGTTTGTGCAGATACATCTAATCCCCTGGATGTACATCTTTTCTATCAAACTCAAATGTTGACCTTTTGTAATCAAAAATTGTTTTGGGTTGAGGCACCTATGCCTACAAGTATGTTGTGTGCATCCTCCCTTTTTTTGTGTCAAAAGAAGAGAGTAACCTATGTTGGGATATAGATGTTTTATTCCAAAATTGTACATAGGTGTTGGTAGTAATCATATCATTCTTCTTCTTAATCAAGTTATATTTCTCAAAAATGCTAAGATCTGTAGACTCTTCTGCAGGCTTAGTATTCAATGTGGTATTAGTCTAACTTTTGGATGAAGAAGTAGATATCATTTGTTGGCTTCCTGAAGGAAGTGGTCAATGTTCTCCCTCCATTTTTGTGGACTGTGTCTCCTCTCCTCCAGACCTGTCAGGTGTATGACTGGTCTTTGGTATTTTCCTATAAACTTGGAAGTCTTCTACTGAGACTTTGGTGACTGAGGGGATACATCCTTCCTGGTCCTCTTCTCTACTGGTACTTGTGGAGTAGTTATTTGCGAAAAGATGGTAGGAGAAGACTGTGGTTCAGTATAAATTAAAGTGTTTTCCTCCCACTGTGTCTGGTTCATGAATTTCTCTATCTCTGGTCTAGGCACATGAGAATAGGGGGGGAATTTTGTTCTTCAATATGGTTTCTCTGATAACTCCATAGGGATCATACTGACAAGGAAAAATGAGACTAAACTTCATTTATTTTAATATCTTGTTGGATTATTCCTCTACATCTATGTTGTTACAGATAAAACATCCTATCTATCCCTTGATTCTCAACTGTTGTTTCTTCTTAAAATATACGAAATGAACGTCGTCTAAATTAATCATCTACCTGATATATTCCAAAGAGAATATCATGATAGGCAAGTATTTGGGAAGTTTATAGAGGGCCAGATCACATCCATAAACTCTAATCTCTGTGTGGTCCTTGTATAGATACCAATCGCCTATTTTTGCAAGGTATGACAGGTGCAAGATCCTTTGGATCCTTTCATCTATCCTAGGTTCTTTTCGTCCACTTAACATGTTTACCACTGGATGGTAAAAATGGTCAATGAACTGCTGAAAAAAGAACTCGGATGATTTCTTTCTTAGTAATGACATCCAGGATGTGACTGGCTCTAGCTTTCTGTCTGGGTTGAGCTTCTGCATGAAGAAAGGAAACTTCTCTGATTGAAAAAATATGAACATGTATGCCAATATTAATGAGTACCATAACATTCCTTTTGTAGGAAAACTAAAGATTTTCTCATGAATGTTATCGGCCAAAAAATGGTTGAAATTGACTGGGTGATGGACTTCTCTTCAGTGGATAAAATGGATAGGAAACCTAGGATAGGTTTGTCCACCCACTCGTCTGAATAATATCTGAGTAAACAACACATGGAGGAAATAATTTGGTTACCTTTCTCTGAGAAAATGGAGAAATGGTAAGGGGGATTTTTCTTCCGTAACTCAGCACTTTCATGAAGGAAAAGCTCAAAAATTTGTGCTCTCTGGGGAAAAGACAACTTCTGGTATAATTCAGTTAGGACTTCAACGGAAAAAAGGGAAAGAGATTCGACTTTCGGTACCTGCATCATTTGTTCTATGGTTTCAGATGTAATGGTGAAAAGGGTCTCTCTAGATGAAGAAATTATGGCTCTTTGATTAGGGAGATAGTGTTCCTGGCACTTGAGGACGAATTTAGGGAAGTGGTAGAGTTGGGGGAAGAAGTACAGCGAGAGATTGGGCTCTAAGAGCCCAATCTTGTCACTCTGATCCAAAAATGTATCTTTGAGACAAAAGTGTGACTCGAAGAAATCAAATTCACACTTCGGCTCTATAATTAAGTGATCTTTGTCATCTAATGGAATTCGGTCCAGATAAACAAGAAGGGGGAGAAAGGGATTTTCTTCAACCTCTGTGGATTTGGACTTGGGAGCCAATGGCTTGAATGATACCTATAAGATGAAACAAAACGTTAGTTGTGTTTGTTGGCATTTAATGCAGATTGATGACTGAAGATGGTGGAGAAAGGGGGTCCGACTGTGTTGGGATCATGCACAATGCGACAATGGAGAAAACAAGGTTCAAAGGTTGAACGATTGTCTGTTGGGAAAAGGGTGACGGGTCAATAGGCCAACGGTTATGATTACCCACATTGATCGACCAATGGGTATCTCGGGGATGAGTTAGAGAGTTAATAAATGAGTAAAATGTGTATAGGGGTGAGTTTGAGGGTAGTGAGTGGATGACAAGTGGATGGGATGTGATGGGTGATAGGTGAGTTAGGAAGGTATGTGGCGGTAGAGCAGATAGTGGTATGGACAGGTGGTTTGATGTCTTGTTTGGAGGGTGGCATAGGTGGTAAGTGATATAGATCGGGGGGGGGGTATGAAATAACAGGAGTGTTCCACATTAGGAGGGTCCCGTCGAGGAAAAGCCACTTCCTCAGACAGCCCCCCACCTTTAAAAGTAGAACGAATGAGGGGGTCTGATATCATCTCTGGGCTGTAGATATGAGCGCCTTTCACTCTGTCATCTATCTAAGTGCATCTCTTAATCATAGATCACAAATCTCTTTATATAATAAAAAAATTAGGATAACGCCCTTTTTGTGGGTTTTGGGTTGCTCCCTTTTCATTTTTGTCACCAAGGGGTTAGAAAACAACATTTTTTCCTCAAGTCAAGGAATTTAACCAACTTCATGTATGTTTTATTGAAAAGAAAGAAAAATAACCTATGTCCTAATCTATTCACCTAGAAAATTTAACCCAGATTAGACTGTTGGGTTAAAGAATTACTTTAGCCTAGGACAATTTGATCAAGTTTAAACTATTTGATCAAATTTATTCACTAACCTATCTATCCTAGCCAAGATTAAACATTTTAGCCAAGTTTTATTCACTAACCTATCTGCATAGATTCAAAAAACTTAACCATGATTAGACTGTATGAATCAAGCCATTCTTATTGCATGGGGTTTATCATGTTTTCTTTTCATACCTTCTTTTATTCTTTTTATTTTCTTTTCTTTTCTTTTCTTTTTCTTTCTTTTTTATTTTCTTTTGTAAATTATTTGCAAAATGAAATATTATTTACAACCAAAAATACAACAAGAGTAAAAATTTCTAGTCACCAGTTGATCCTATGAAACATAGGTTTATAATAGTGGCTCCAGCTTAGAATGGTGATCTCCTTGAGAGGTTCCAAGAACCTGCCTCCTGATGTCTTGAAATATTTTCTCCAGTTCTTCTTCTGCAACTTGATTTATTTTATTTTGAGAATATGATGGTGTTAGTCAGTGGCTTAGGGCCTTCTCTTTGGGCTTCAACCATCTGATCATCGACATCCACACATAAATTGAAAGTAAAAGGAACAGTTTGTACAATGAAATTGAATGACTAAAAACCTCATTGGGGTGGGAAATAATGCTTGCACATTCTCCCATTTACAAGTCCTCCTGGCATGTGTGCTCCATCACTATCCTTGAGAAAAAAAGTGTTATTTCCTCCGAATGCCTAAATGAGGTAAGATCCTTTCCATAAACTATAGAACTTTCCATGTTTACCCTTATCCTAATTCGAGGAATCCCACTTCACTACCAAATCACCCAACTCAAAATCATCCTCTTTAGTTCTCTTGTGGTAAATCTTTTTGATACTTTCTTGGATTACCTTGGTCTTTTTATACACTTCTTCTCTAGATAGTTGTAAGTGTATCATCTGATTTATTTCCTTTGGGTATCATTGGGTTCCACCTATACCTCTTGCAGTAGTTTCATAATAGGGACTCCCAAAGAAGTAGGGAAAACTACATTAGTGCCATATACCAATTGATATGGGGACATACCGATTGATATTTTTGTGGTTAGTTGGTCAACCCAAAGTGCATGAACTAACTTATTATTCTAGGACTTCATGTTTTCCAGCAATGTCTTCTTAATGATATTCACCATAATTGTTTTTTAGGACTCAACTAACCCATTTCCCTGAGGGTAAAAGGTTTTGGAGTGCCCCAAAGTAATGTGGTACTGGCTACAAAACTCTACAAGATTTTTGGATCTGAAGGACACTACATTGTTAGTTATGATTTTCGAAGGACATCCAAAATGAGACAAAATATTAGTTTCCAAGAATTTAATGATGAAAGAGTCAGTGGATTTATTACATGGTACAACATCAATCCACTTTTTGAAATAGTCTGTGGTTGTGAGGATCCACTTATGTTGACCGAAAGAGGGTCAATGAATCTCACCAATAAAGTCCAAACTCCATTGCTAGAATGGAGCTTCTACTAAAATAGGTTTGAGGGGCAGGGGAAAAATTATCCTTTTTCCTTCAAAAACTTGACACTTGTGGCACGAGGTCACCTTTTTGTGTACGTCTGCAAACAAGGTGGGCCAGTAAAAACTGGCTCTGAGAATCTTGTTAGTAGTGGTTTTCCAACTAAGATGTATGCCACAATCACCTTCATGGAAATCGTGCAATACCTTGTCAGCTTCATCCTTTAATAAGAAATTAATTAAGATACACCCAGGGTCTTTCCAGTAATGTTTTTCATCTAGAATACAATATTTCAATGCTTTTAGTTTAATAAATCTAGCTTTGGTCTTAGTTAGACTAGGAGGAGCTTGTAAATTTTGAAGGACAAAAATGAGGTTTGTGTACCAAGGAGAGTTTAAGAATACCTATTTTACATTTGGAGTCTCCTTCTCTTCCTTCTCATCAAATACAACCAAAAAGTTAATGTCTAAAGCATGAAAATCGAACTCAGCCATCAATTTGGCCAAACTCTGACCCTTGATCAGTTTAGTGGTTTTTATTTCTATATCGTCTTCCATAATGACATCAATCCACTTCCCTCTCCTACCATCAGGATTATCATGAGTCAAAAATCCTTCACCACTGCATTTGGAACATAAGCAATCATGTGAGAATGGAGAATATAAACTCTAAAATCTTTTATTTCTTTTACCAGGGAAAAAGCCTGTTTCTCCATTATAATGTAGTTCACTGAAACATCTCTTAATAACTTGCTGAAAAAGGCTATGGGTTGTTCATATCCTTAACTATTTTTCTACAATACTACGGCTACAATGGTGTGTTCAGATGCAAAAGAGAACAAATATAAGTCTTTAGTGTAATCTAGATTGATCAAAACTGGGGCTTGTGTAAGTGCATGTTTTACTTTCTCAAACGAATGTTTAGATTCAGTGTTCCATCTTATTTTGGTCTCTGTTTTTAGCATATTTGTGATGTTCCTAAGGAGCTCTGCCAAATTGGGTATGAATCTTCTCAGGAAATTTATTTTACCAATGAATGATTGCAGTTCTTTGATGTTTCTAGGGTGTTCTATTCTATTGGGGTCTATTCCATATTTAGAGATTATATTCCCCAACAAATTTCCTTCTTCTAAACCAAAAAGGGTTTTCTTGGGATTTAATGAAATCCAAATTTTTTTGCACTTCTCAAACACTCATCCGAGATGTCGTAAATGTTCCTCGTCTAATTTGGAGTAGATAGTAACATAATATAGATATATGAATATAAACCTACCAAGCTCATCCACAAAGGAAATATCCATTACTCTTTGTAAGGTGGTTCCATCATTCATCAAACCAAAGGGAATTTTCACATACATGAAAGTTCCCCAGGGTGTGGTGAAACCTGTTTTCTCCTAGTCATCTGGGTGGACAAGGACTTGGTTATAACATGAAAATCAATCTAATAAGGAGATCCTACTAGAACCAACTACCTTTTGTAAGATGTGGTCCATTTAAGGCAGAGGGTAGTTGTCTTTGAGGGAAACCTTGTTCAGGTTTCAGAAAACAATGCAAAGCCCGATTTAGCCTGTCTTCTTCCTTGTAGGAACCATATTAGAAACCCATTTTGAAAATCTTAAGGGGACTATAATTTTGGAATTATACATTTTTTTAATATCTTTTTCTATCAGTGGTAGTAACCTAGTATTGATCCTCCTAAGTTTCTGTCTGAAAGGTTTATGTTCTTATTTTATTGGGATTTTATGTACTAGTGTCGTAAGCCTTTAAATATTCATATCTCCAGGCAAAGACATATACAAATTCTTTTCACGGATCGATGTATTTATTCCTTTTCTTTGGAGGTAAAGACTTAGATAATTTAATCATTTTAGGTTTTTCCTTTGTTCCTATATTTCAATCTTTGACCTCTCTCCCAGTGAGTTCCATTTTAGGTTCTTTTGTTACATCGTTAAAATAAAATAGGTCTTCTAAAGGAACTAAACCTCTAGGTAAAACATTTTTTTCAAATGAAAAACATCAAGTCTTCATCATTTTCATTTATTTCATCTGCGTCTACTTTATTTACACTACCATTTTCAAAAACTGATTTATTTACACTATCATCATCATTCTTCGTATCTATATTTGTACATTCAAACTCATTCTTCGATGGCAGGAAATATTCAATTTGTTCATCATTTCCAAATACCTGCCAGTACCTGATGTTATCTAGAACAATCAATCTATACTTCACCTCTATTGTGTATTGGTGATTTGTTTTGAAAGGTATTTTGCATGTAGAAACTGAAGTAGCCAATCCGTCTGCCAGTATGTTCTGGATTCTAGGCATTACCTACAAGTCAATTTTAGTGAAACATTCTAAAAAATCTAAAATAGAATTTATATAGGCTCTGAGTTTAGGATTCTTATTTGAATACTCACCTTTAATTTTCTCGATGACAAGTTCAGAGTCACCTCTTACCATAATATTTTTGGAACCAACCTTCTTCAGTAACTTCAAGTCGAGTAGCAAGGATTCATACTCTGCTATGTTGTTGGTGCACTCGAAATTTAGTTTATAAGAGTGGCTCTCTGAATACTTTTCTCTATGATTGTGCAACAAAACCCCAGATCTAGCTCCCTCTTTTCTCATAACCCCACCAAAATCCATACTCCAAATATTGGTTGGAAATTTATTACTTTCTAATGTTATAGTGTTTCTTACCTCAGTATTTTCTTTATCTTCTTGCAGGTCAGGTGCATCATCTTCCAACTAAGTAATTTTATTTTTCAAGTCACCATCATTGTACAAAATGAATGAGTCCATATCAGAGTGTGCTAAGTATAATGGGTAGTTATGTGGGTTTTCTTGATTGTTGACCATATACTTCATTAGAGTCTCTCTGTACAGTCTTCTATGTTGTCCAAATACCGAGATGGTAGCATAATACATATGTAACTACAAATTTCCTTTCACCTTAGCTCACCAAGATCTGGAAAACAACATACCATAGTTTGGGGGAATGTCTGCAACCACAATATCCATCACCATGTTTTTTTCTTGGATTTGATCCAGGATTATACATAAATATTTAATTATCCCTATACATTTGACCTTGCTAGAGTCAAAAGAATGCACGTCCTTGTAGGTTCTGGTGACATCAAGCCCCAAATTTTCCATCATAGCTTTGGGCATCAGATTGTGAGAAGCGTCGAATCAAGCATAGACTTGTGTAATATTTTTTCATGGATATTCAGACTGATATAGAAAGGGGGAACAACACCTTTGTTAGTTTTTCCATCAACTTTAGGGACGAACAATAGCTCAGGTTGATCATCAGTAATATTTATGGTATTTGAGTTCATTGCTGATCCAATATTTAATGATTTTGTACATATCTTTGGTTTAATTCTTAATTCTTTGATCACTTGCAACCTGTAAGCATTTTTGCTCATTAGTTCAGACAGGGGAATATGAATCTTCAATTTCGCTAGTTCCCCTTCCAGGATGAAAGTAGTGGAAGTTTTGCTTTGGCTCTACCCTTCTAGTTTGTCTATCATAGTTCTTAGGGAATAAGTGTTTGGCTGACTGGTATATGCAACCTCTATTTGATCTGATATTTGTGAAAGTTCAGGATTTCTTTTTGCAGAAGATTCATCATTATTCTTCTCAAGAAATTTCTTGAGAGAAGCATCTAAGGTTTTCTTGGCCTCAGTTGTTTTATTTGTTTCAATAGCCTTCTTTGTAGGATAGCCATTAGTCTTCTTTCTTCTTAAATTATACTATTTGTGCACCTCCATTATAACATTCTCAAATGCTTGTTGTTCTATTTCCTCTATTTCCTCTTCTTCCTCATTTACCTTTGTTTATGAGAGGAGAAAAAGCAAATGTTCTTCCCGAGTAAGAAAAATGGAGTCATCGTTGTGAACACCCATGAGGTTTATGTGAGTATCATCCAACTCTTTGATTATATCCTTCCCATCATCAGCGTAATTTTCTTGAAGAGGTGGTCTAATCTATTGATCAAGCCCCCTTTTCTCTCTTTGATCTCTCAGATGTCTCTGATTTCTTTGCCTAATCTGGGTAGAGTTCCTTCTAATGTTTTTATTTCTGATCCAAGGGGCAGGATGATTTTCCTTAGGTGGATTCCTGTCAGTGATGTTTAGTGTTTCCATCATTATCTCCATACTTCTGACTATGGAATCTAGTTTATCATCTGAAGAAGGCGTGGAAGGCTCTTGTTTCATTGTAACCCTTCTCTCTGTTCTTTTCCTGGCTCTTCTGGCTAATATATTTGCTTCCACACTTACTGCACTTTTTAGCATGTCTTCTAGGGTGACATAATTCCTTTCCCTTAGTTGATATGACATATCAACATCAAATCTGTCAGGGAACTTGATTAAGGACAAACCTTGTGGGGGTTTAATAACAGTTGGAATTGCATTATAAATATTCTTGAAACGAATTCAGTAATCCTACATTGTTTCCCCTTGATTCCTTTTGATATTCTCATATTCTGATAAAATCTAGAGAGGATTTTTCTTTACCTCCCATCTATCAAGAAAAATCTATTGAAATGAAGAAATGTCAACTAGGGTAGCAAGGCATAAATATTTGAACCATTTTTTGACTTCTCCAAACTCTGTGCAAAAAGTCTCATTTAGACATCTTCTTCATCAACTTCCTGCAAATCAAAATAATCATTCATCTTATCAACATGTTGTTGTGCATTAAGAGGTCCAGTACCATCAAACTGAGGAAGTCTGATTTGATAGTCTTGAGGCATTACATGTAAGGGAGCGACCAACACCAAGGGAGCATATCTTGCTACCATGATTGGTGGAGGAGGTTGAACAACAACTTTTGTGATTATAGGAGAAGTGATAGAAGAAGTAGAAGAGGTAGGGATAAAAGATGTAGAGTGAATTATTTGATGTTTGATGGACATTGTAGTGATAGTCAGGGAAGAAAGTTCTACAGATTATTGAATGTGAGATTGGTACATATCTTGATCAAGATTTGCTACTAGATATTCTAACTTGTTGAATTCTTGAAGGAAGTGTAGATCAAATTCTGCTCTGGGAGAAAGTATTTCAGGGGTTCTGGGTTGTAAAATGGTTTGATCTAGGAGTGTTTCATTTATAAAGCTATCAGATTTGGTTTTGAACATGCTTTGCTCAAAACATATGTCAAACTCAAGATTGTGAATAACGACAAGCTTTTCTTGGAGAGAAATAGACCTATTAAGGGGACTGTGACTCCCAGAACCTTATACAGTGTTTTTCTTTCTGAGTAGCTTTTCTAGATTGTATACTGCTATTGCAGGTTCTGGGTTAGGATGAGATCTAGTATGAATTCTTTTAGGATCCATAAATTTAAATTTTACAAAACCTAAACTAATATATACAAACTTTAAAAACCTCTGAACATTTATCTCTTTGTAAGTTAGATTTTATGATTTGTTCAGAAATAAATTTTTCTTTATCTAGGGAAAAGAGATTGTAGGATGGAAAGTTTGTTTCATTCCGCAGTACAATCACCACTATGTTAACGCTCTGTAAATTCCCAGAGGTTTTCATGAGGTAGAAGAAATTTAGCAGAGATAACTTTATCCAACCACTTCGAAACTGGGATCTAGCAATGCTAGTTTCAGAGAGGGATCTATTTGTAATATTTAGATATGTTCAGGTTTTAAACATTAGGATAGTTAACTTAATATGATTTTGTTGATTTTTTTATAAGGATGGCTGAAATATTTCTCACCCATCGATTGGGCTATGGGGTTTGTGCTATGAGTTGAGATCAAAGAACAAATTTTATAAGGTTTCTTCACAGGGAAAGGTGATGAAAATGTTGGATCCTTTAGAATTAAAGTGATGGAAAGGCAGAAAAAGGCGAGATAATAAATCACAACAAGGAAGGATTTAAGAATTTATTTATCACAATATCAAAAGAATAACATCCAGATCTTTAAAAGACATAAACAGAGTATACAAATATAAATTATGCACTTAAACTTATTTTAAATGATTACAGACAGAAAAGAAATTGGTAATGAAGTAATATAAACATTAAACAATGATAAATAACATCACCAACATCAACATGTAGGAATCTTGTGAATCGTCCTTTTTATTACTGGTAGATCTCTTCAAAATGCTTACAGATTACAACTTTCTTTGGCGTAAAGATCAACCCTTAATGCTTCGAAGTCTAAAGTATTTATAGAAAAATTACAATTCGGTCCTGTCATTAATGATCAAGATGTGGTAGAATCAAAATCTAGCTAACTAGATAACTAAATACATAAATGTAGGGAATGTTAGTGATTTGTCAAATTATTTGTGCTGATTTCAGGGAAGGTTGTTGATGAGTCATCAACTTGAATTTGACTGCTCTGTGTGCTGACTTGGACATCCACCTCATCATTACTCGATCATAGTGCATAGTTAATCCCATCTCTTTTGACTAGGGATGGTGATTTTGAGTAACCTTTGGTAAACTTCATCCATCTCTATGTATTTGGTGAAGGTGGGCTTGGTGATGAAGATGTACTTGATCTCGTGTTGGATGTTGAGGTCCAACTGTAGAGTCTCCAAAAATTATTTACCATTGATACGTCCATGTATCCCTACAAATGTAAAACAATCATTTTCCACTGTGATGATCTTATGTTTGTAGTCTGAGAGGGTAATCAACTTATCATTGATCACAAGTAACCCTGGTAGCCCCTTCTTATATAGTAAATCCATTTTGCTGAAAAACCTTTGAACTACAATGTCCATTGCTTGAGACCTTTCCTCCGATTGCATCATTAATCCTCTCTTGGTAAAAAAATTATTGACCTCGAGGATAGTTTCTATTCTATCCTCAATATCCAAGGCCTCTAGCTCCTCTTGTTTTCGAATTCATGAATATGATAATTTCATTTGCCTCAGTAGGAATTTCTCCTAGTTCTCCTCTGATCTTATCAATGGCATGTTTGATTCCGTGTATTAGTTCATGTTTCTTGAACATAATCTGTATAGGTGGCCAAATTGTTTTCATGGATTTGCAGATGTCCATCCAAGTATTTTCTTTGGCCTCTGAAAGTGTTTTGTCCATGACTGTTTCTTTCTGTATCTTCTACAATTATTGCTTGAGTCTTTGTGTTGTATGCAACTCTCTATTGTAACTAGACTAGAAAGTGGCCTTCAATTTATGGAGGTTATTGATCTCATCCTACAATATTTTTATTTCTTGTCCCTAAAAGGACATGTCTTCCATGGACTTTGCCAAATTTTCTGATGCCTTTGTGGTCATTACTGAAGTTTTTGTAGATGCACTGACCCTTGTGAGAGGGATTAAATTAAGTGGAATGACTGCCATTGGCACACTCTACACTTTTTATTTGATTATATTCTCCATTTGAGCTTCCATATCCTTTATCTGATCATTATGCTCAATGATCAACTTCAAAATTTCCTCTTTATAGCCTTTAGTCTCATCAATTTATTTATCATGTGGGTATTATATAGTAGATATTTTTAGTTGTTTCCTTAGTGAGGCTATGCCAGCATTCTTCTTCTTGAGGATCTCTTCTGCTTCTTTAGAATTGGATGGATCATATCCAATATTGAGTACCAATTCTTTAAGAGATTTTATCTTGTTATCCTTTTCCAAAGATGACACCTTATCCACCTTCATATGAGTCTGGACATTATTCAAAGAAACCTGCAACTTTTCAGCAGTCATGGAGGTACTAGCCAAGGTGGAGAAAATCATTTCTCCAGTCTATCTGTGAAGATCCATCTAATCGACTGGATGTAAAAATTTTCTATATAACTCAAATGTTGACCTTTTGTAATCATAAATTGTTTTGGGTTGAGGAACCTGTGCCTACAAGTATGCCATGTGAATCCTTCCTTTTTCTATTTCAAAAGAAGAGAGAAACCTATGTTGGGTTGTAGATGTTTGCTTCCAGAATTGTGCATAAGTGTTGCTAGTAAGAATCTCATTCTTCTTCTTAATCAAGTTACATTTATAAAAAATGATAAGTTACATTTATAAAAAATGATAAGTTACAAACTTGGAAGCGTTCTTCTGAGACTTCAGTGACTGAGGGGGATACATCCTTCCCGGGCCTCTTCTCAACTAGTACTTGTGGAGTAGTTGTTTATGAAAAGATGGAAAGAGAAGACTGTGATTCTGTATCAATTAAAGTGTTTTTATCCCACTGTGTCTGGTTCATGAATTTCTCTATCTCTGGTCTAGGGACATGACCATAGGGGGGAGTTTTGTTCTTCAATCTAGTTTATGTGATAACTCCACATGGATCATACTACTAAGGAAAACTGAGACTGAACTTCATTTCTTTTAATAGATTGTTGGCTTCCTCCCTTGCATCTTTTCTATTACAGTTAAAATATCCTATCCATCCCTTGATTCTCAAATGTTGTTTCTTCTTAAAATCCACAAAATAAATGTTGTCTGAATTAATCATCTCCCTAATATTATCCAGAGAAAATATCCTGACAGGCAAGTATTTAGGCATTTTATAGGGGGGAAAATCCCATCTATAAAATTTGATCTCTGTGTGGTCCTTGTACATATACAAATCACCTATTTTTGCAAGGTTTGACAGGTGAAAGATAATTTGGATCTCTTCATTTATCCTAGGTTATTTTCGTCCACTTAACATGCTTACCACTAGGTGGTAAAACTGGTCGATGAGCTTCTTAAAACATAACTCAAATGAGTTCTTTCTCAGTAATGACGTCCAATATGTGACTGGTTTTGGATTTCTGTCTGGCTCGAGCTTCTACATGAAGAAAGGAAAATTCTCTAATTGAAAAAAATATGAACATGTATGCCAATATTGATGAGTACCTGAACATGCCTTTTGTAGGAAAACTGAAGAGTGTCTCATGAATGTTGTCGGCCAAAAACTGGTTGAAATTGAACTGGGTGATGGAATTCTCTTTGGTTGAGAAAATGGACAGGAAAACCAAGATGGTTTCCTCCACCCACTCATCTGAATAATATCCGAGTAAACAACACAGGGAGGAAATAATTTGGTTATCTTTCTCTGAGAAAATGGAGGAATGGTAGGGGGAAT
The DNA here is from genome assembly GCA_009831015.1 of Picea engelmannii. Lineage (NCBI taxonomy): Eukaryota > Viridiplantae > Streptophyta > Pinopsida > Pinales > Pinaceae > Picea > Picea engelmannii. Next base: position 355,454 of record ML780324.1, on the reverse strand, counting down.
TTTTCTTGGGTAACTGGGCACTTTCAGGGAGGAAAATATCAAAAATTCATGCTCTCTGGGGAAAATACAACCTCTGTTACAATCCAGTCAAGATTTCAACAGGAAAAAGGGAAAGGGATTCGACTCTGGGTACTTGCATCATCTGGTCTATGGTTTCAGTTGTAATGGTGAAAATGGTCTCTCCAGATGACAAAATGATGGCTCTCTGATTGGGGAGATAGTGTTCTTGGCACTTGAGGAAAAATTCAGGGAAGTGGTAGAATTGGGGGAAGAGGTACAGTGGAAGATTGGACTCCCAGAGCCCAATCTCGTCACTCTGATCCAAAAATGTTTCGTTGAGCCAGAAGTGCAATTAGAAGAAGTGAAATTCACACTTCATCTCTGTAATTAAGTGATCTTTGTCAGCTAATGGAATTCGGTCCATATTAACAAGAGGGGGGAGAAAGGGATTTTCTTCAGCCTCTGTGGATTTGGACTTGGGAGCCATTAGCTTGGATGATACCTGGAACTTGAAAAAAAATGTTAGTTGTGTTTTTCAGCATTTAATGTATATTGTTGACTGAAGACGATGGAGAAAAGAGGCTTCAACTGTGTTCAAATCATGCACAGTGCAATAATGGTGAAAATGAGATTAAAAGGATGAATGATTGTTCATTGGGAAAAGGATGACAGGTCAATAGGCCAACGTTTATGATCACTTGCATTGATCAGACAATGGGTATCACGGGGATGAGTTGGAGAGGTAATAAATGGGTAAAAGGTGTATAGGGGTGAGGTTGAGGGTAGTGAGTGGATGACAAATGGATGGGATGTGATGGGTGGAAGGTGAGTTAGGAAGTTATGTGGTGGTAGAGCGGATAGCGGTATGGAGAGGTGGTTTGATTTATTGTTCAGAGTGGGGTGTAGGTGGTAAGTGATATAGAGAGGGGGGGTCCGAAATAACAGGAGTGTGCCATGTTAGGAGGGGCCTGCCGGGGAAAAACCGCTTCCCCGAACACCCCCGCCCCCCACTGTAAAAAATAGAATGGATGGGGGGTTCTAATATCATATGTGGGTTGTATATGTGAGTGCCTTTCTCTCTTCCATCGATCTAGGAACACCTTTTAATCATAGAGCACTAATCACTTTATATCATCAAAACTCTAGGATAACACCCTTTTTGTGGGTTTTTGCACTGCTCCCTTTTCATTTAACCTCAAGTCAAGGAATTTAACCAACTTCATGTTTATTTTATTGAAAATAAAGAAAACTAACCTATGTCCTAATCTATTCACCTAGCAAATTTAACCCAGATTAGACTGTTGGGTTAAAGAATTACTCTAGCCCGGGACTATTTGATCAAGTTTAAATTGTTTGATCAAATTTATTCACTAACCTATCAAATTTATTCAAAAAACTTGACCATGATTAGACTGTATGAATCAAGCCATTTTTATTGCATGAGGTTTATCATTTTTTCTTTTCATACCCTCTTCTATTTTATTCTTTTCTTTTCTTTACTTTTCTTTCTTTTCTTTTCTTTTTCTTTCTTTTTTCTTTTCTTTTCTTTTCTTTTTATTTATTTTTTCTTTTATTTTGTAAATCATTTGCAAAATGAAATATTATTTACAACCAAAAATACAAAAAGAGTAAAAATTTCTAGTCATCGGTTGATACTATGAAACATAGGGTTATAACAGATCACACCCAAGCTATGGACTCAATCCTCAAGTATATTCCAAAGGAGGTAACCAAATAATAGAATGAGGCCTTGACACATCCTATTACCCAAGAATAAGTTGATCAATCCCTCCAGGATACTCCGATAGGAAAAGACCCTGGGCCCGATGGGTTTACTTCGGACTTCTTCCATCATTGTTGGGATATCCTTTGAGAAGAAGTTTGGTAAATTATAGAGGACTCCAGAAAATATGGGCCGATATTTCAAGCCCTCAACGCCACCTTCATCACTCTCATTCCAAAAGAGAGTAATGTCACCTCCCCAACCCATTGCAGTCTACAATGTGATCTATAATCTTATCAAGAAGGTCATAGAGAAGCATCGTAAACGTATCATATGGTTCATCATTTCTTTGGAAAATTTAGGGTACGTGGAAGGTATACAGATCTTGGACATCATCATTCTGGGTCACAAAGTAATCAACTCACTTCATTCAACCAGGTAACCTGGTATGCTTTTAAAACTAGATCTTTGCAAATATTTTGCTAAACTTAGTTGGAACTACTTGAAATCAACCCTTCTAGCCTTTGTTTTTTATCCATCTTGGGTCTCCCAGATCATCAATCTTACCTCTTTAGTCTTGTTCTCCATCCAGGTCAATGGAAACCCTTCCAAACCATTATCTCCCTCTAGAGGAATAAGACAAGGGGACCCACTTTCTCCCTTTCTCTTTATCTTAATGGAGGAAGGGATGAGTCAAGCCATTAAATAAGACATCACATATCACTCCCTCTTAGGACTCACCCCCCATGGAATCTCTCTTCCAATTTATCACAGTCAGTTCGTGGATGACATAATCTTAATGGGCATCCCCACAATCCGATAAGATCTTTGAATTCACTCTATGATCAACCTTTTCTATGATTCTTCGGGCATGGAAGTAAACATCTCTAAATCCCAAATATTCTTCTTCAACACACTTATCTAGATCCAAATTCTTATTATGCAAATCTTAGGGTTCACCCCAAGCATCCTCCCTTCCAAGTATCTTGGCATTACCCTAATTTATAATCCATTAAAAAACACTTCCTGAGAAGATTTTATTTCCAACTTCAGGAAAAAACTTGCCTCTTAGACTTTCCACTCCCTCAATCTGCCTGGTCACCTCGTCCTCCTTAAGTCTATCCTTCAATCCCTCCCTATAATTTTTAAAACTATGAAGCAAATAAATGCATATCTATTCTTAAGAAAAACTAAAATTAATCAATGGCTTGTACACATAGTACACAATGATTTACACCAGAAACCCTTAATCGACCGAAAAGTAGCCTTGCTTGGTGTCACACCATGCAACTCTTTATTATATTAATTTCAGCATTCACCATACAATATATACAATGTTTTATGTATTTCGTAGCTACCAAAACCCTAATCCATTAATCCAGGATTAATTTAGAAAACCGTTGCACGTAACCAGGGGGGGCATACTTAACCCCCCCCCTGGTGTTGGGTATGTGTTATATTCTTTGCATGTGTGTGTGTGTGGGTGCGTCAGATACGACAACTGCGTCTGACGATCCATTCACCTAGGGATATGCCTTATGTGCTGGGCACTTTCCTAGGGGGGTCCCAGGGGGGGGCAGGTATGTCCCCCCCTGGTTATGCGCAGCGTTTGGGGCAATGCGCCGATTTTTTTTTTTTTGGGCGGTTTTTGCTATTTTTAGCGGATTTTGCTATTTTTAGCTGATTTGTAAATTAATCTCGGATTAAGGGATTAGGGTTTTGGTATCTACGAAATACCTAAAAAAATTGTATATATTGTATGGAGAATGGTGAAATTCGATATAATGAAAATAAGAAGGGTTTTCCCAGTTGAGGGTTTCTAGTAAAAATCTTTGTGTATTCTGTGTATGAGCCATTGATTAATTTTTGTATTTCTTAAGAATCTATATGCATTGATTTACTTCACAGGTTTAAAACTTACACTTGGGACTCCCCTAGGAAGCGTCCGACTCACATGACATAAAGAGAAAAGGAAGTTGGGATCATCAGATGTAGTTGTCAAATCTGACGCACCCACACACACACACATGAAAATAATATAACACATACCCAACATTCTCCCACTTGTTTTTTTATTTGCATCTAGGAGTCCACAAGATTATATGGTCAACAATCCAGGGAAAAAATTCCCATTTTTACTCTACACTAGAAGAAATTGTGTGTGCTCATAGGCTTTGTCAATGAATCTGCAACATTCTTCAAAGTGTCAACCTTTTCCATCAACACCTTATTTTCTTCAACCATGTCTCTCACAAAGTGATACTCAACATCAATATGATTTGTATTTGAATTATAAGATGGGTTCTTTGCCAAAAAGATTGCACTCTGACTATCACAATATAATCTCACTTCTTGTTTTACCAACCCAATACCTAAACACAATATTTGTAACCATACTGCTTCCTTTCTTCCATGAGTGGCTGCCATGTACTTAGCTTCTATAGTTGAGAGTGCCACTATAGCCCATCTTTTGCTCATCCAACTAATTTCTCCTCCAAATAGGTTAAACACATACCCACTTGTATATCTTTTGTGATCCATATCTCCATCCCAGTCTGCATCAACAAAGCAATGTATGTCCAACACTCTTTCCAATACTGGTCTTCCTTGGTATCACAATCCATAATTTGTAGTGCCACTCAAATACCTGAACACCCTCTTTACTGTTGTCCAATGCTCCTTCCCTGGTTTTGACATATAACTTCTCAAAACTCCCACTGCATGTGCAATGTCTGGTCTAGTACAGACCATTGCATACATCAAAATACCAAATACACTGGCATACGGAACATGGGACATGTCCTCTTCTTCTTCCTGTGTCTTGGGACACCGTTCTCTAGGTAACTTTACACCTATAGGAATAGGAACCTTGACAAGTTTACTTCCATGCATATTAAACCTCTGCAATATCATCTCAACATATTTTATCTAATTCAACCAGAGTTTCCTATTTCCATGATCTCTTTTAATCTCCATACCCATAATGAAGTTAGCAGCACCGAGATCCTTCATGTTAAATTTGGAGGATAGCTGTGATTTCACCTCCTTGATAACATCCATGTTATTTCCTACCAACAAGATGTCATCAACATACAACAATATATAATGAAGTGATTACCAGCCTTCTTAAAATATACACAGTGATCAACCCTTCTTCTCACAAATCCCAATCCAAGGATGTATGTGTCAAAATTTTGGTACCACATCCTAGGTGATTTATTCAAACCATATAGTGACTTCTTTATCTTACAGACCAACTCTTTCTTTCCCTTCACTACAAATCTTTCTGGCTTCTTCATGTAGATTTCTTCTTCCAGATCCCCATATAGGAATGTTGTCTTCACATCCATCTATTCCACTTTAAGATCAAAAGAAACAACAATAGGTAAAATAAATCTAATAGAAGTTAACTTAGAAACATGATAAAAAATATCACCAAAGTCAATTCCCTCTACCCGGGAATAACATTTTTCTATTAACCGATATTTGTATTTCTTCACTTTTCCTTCTTCATTAAACTTATTCTTAAAAAGCCATTTGCTACCAACATATTTTCTCCATATGGAAAATCAACTATATCCCATGCCTCATTCTTATCCAAGGCATCCATTTATTCAACCATGGCCTTCTTCTAGAGTTTACTATCCTTTGAATTCACTGCTTCCTTGACAGTTATGGGATCATCATCAGTAATAGATAAATTAAAATTGGAACGAAAATCAGGTGGACTATACCTTTCTAGTTTCCTCCTTTCTCTCAATGAACTCCTCAATACCAGGTATGAGGTTCTTATTCCTCTTCTTCATCTTCTTTACATGATTCATATTTTTCATCATCCAACTCAAACTCTATTTTCTCAAGTTCTTTTGGCCTTGGTAGGAATCGTTGCTTGGAAACATATTTTACCTCTCTTAGTTTATTGTTTCCAAATATTATAACCTTTCACACCATCTTTATAACCAATAAATATACACTTTTTCATCTTTTTATCCAACTTACTCCTATTTTCCTATGGAACATGTACATAAGCATCACAACCAAAATATCTAAGATGTTCAAGAGAGGGTTTCTTTCCATTCCATACCTCGTGTTGAGTTTTATCATTCAGTGTTGATGAGAGTGATCAACTGAACAGGTAACATGTTGTACCCACTGCCTCAGCCGAGAATTCTTGTCCTAACTCGACACCACTAAGCATGGTCATTTCTTTTTCCATTGTTGTCATGTTCATCCTTTATGCAACTCCATTCTACTGAGGTGTGTATGGAGTAGTATTCTTCCTTTCTATGCCACACTTCTTACAGAATTATTTGAATTCATCTCCGCATAATTCTCCACCATTATCTGTCCTAAATACCTTTATTTTCTTCTCTATCTAATTTTATACCAGAGCCTTGAACTCTTTAAATTTATCAAATACCTCAAATTTCTTTCTAAGAAAATAAATCCATGTGTTCCTTGAGAAATCATCTATGAATGAAAAATAATACATAGATTTACCTAGTGATGGAATGATCCAGGTGGATATCAGTGGCCACCCACCTTTTCCAACTCGCTCAAAACAACTTTATGGCAATTTTGGCAATTTACTATTTTTAGCAGGTTTTAAATTCTGGGGTCGTTTTGAGGGCCTAAATGAAGGTTTTTAGAGATCGAGATTCTCAATTATATTCAAAGGCATGATTGAGCCCCAAAAATGAATCTCTTCGATGATACCTTTCCAACGAGCTATCACATGCCTAAAACAGAGATTGTATGCAAAAGTTACGACCCCGGGAAGTTGATGTACTAACTTACCCAAACGTGGCCCACATGACTTTTGGTGCTTCATCTCCTAGGGTTAGGTTTTTGGATGTCTAGGACTTTTGGAATTCCCATATATTGTAAAAATTCCTTCCGATCCTCATTGTAATCATCTTCTTGCGAATGCGAGTAGCTGTCACATCTCTTCTCAAAGATAAGATGCTACCATTCTAGTGAGTCTTTCACTCTGTATTTTTACAGTCTCTATACATTTCTTTGATTAATAGAAATCGTGTATTACTGTATATCTGTGACTCTTATTATTTCCACTATATCTCTGTTATATTGTTTTCTCTCTTGCAATATCTCTAAATATTTTTGTGTTATATCTCCGCTCTCATTTCGTGTCGAAAATAATCTAGATCAGTGGAATCAGAGCAGGTTGTTCTTGATAATTTTTTCAGTGCATGTCCCCGATGAGGTCCGAGTATAGCAAGTTGGGTCTCAAGCTTGTCTCTCTTGAATACAATCTCTCTCGCACTCCCAATAAACCCTCAATGGTGGAAGAAAAGAAAAACGACGGAGCAGATGATCCTATCAATATGTTGCTCGAGAAATCTCTCACGCGACAGAGGGACGAAATGATGGAGAATTTTTCCCACATCCTTCAACACCTGCCGATAGTATCAGGTGCATCTTCATCAAGCGGCCACTTTAGAGGCACCTCGCCTTTCAAGGTACAATTTAACTTTGATATTCCTGTATCTGAAGGACAAATAGATGCAGAAGCCCTAGAAAAATGGTTAACTCTGCTAGAAGGTTATTTCTCTGTTCACAATTTTTTTGACAAAGAAAAGATCACCTTCACACTCCTTAAATCTCTCCCTCATGTAAAACATTCGTGGGAAACTTACTGGGAGCAAAGTTCCATAGAGGAGTTTGGAATATATGGGGCTGATCCCACTTGGGATTTTTTTGTGGATGCGGTAAAGGAATAGTATTACCCTGTTGGAAACTATGAGGACCAGTACATGAGATGGACCACACTGCGGCAAGAGAGGGGCCAACCAGTTCCAGAGTTCACCAATACCTTCCATACCTTGTGCACCAAGTTGGGTATCAAAGACTCCGAGTGAAATTTGGTTCTGAAATACCGTTGGGCTCTACACAGATACATCCAGACTGAAATGGATTTTTTGGACATCTCATCACTTGGTGCTGCTTATCCATATGCTGTTAAAATTGAGAAGAAATTTAAGCACCATAAAAAATGGGAATTTGGGTCTGCAAATTTGCAACAACCAAAGTATGAAAAAGACAACCCTAACAAACAATCTCCCGAAAAATAGTCCAAGACATAGGAAAAGAAGGGTCACGGGAAGACAAAGAAGGAAACTGGAAAATGGTGCGATTTCCACAAAATCCCCTGGCACAAAACCGATGAGTGTCTCTCAAAATAGTCATTGGTGGCCGAGATCAAAGACAAGGAGCCAAACCCTGATTCAAAATATGATTTTGAAAATACTGGTAAAGGACATATCATTGACACAGACCCCAGTGCCATTGTCGCGACCGCAACATTTCAACCAGAAGAACCAATAGATCTTGAAGAGGGGGAGCACCTTTTTCATTCACAGATGTGGATGAAGGGGACCCCGCTTCATTTTATTATTGATAGAGGAAGCTAGAAAAACCTCATCTCAGCAAAGGTCATCAAACAGTTGGGATTGTCGACAACACGACACCCGCAACCATACAACATCGGGTGGCTTCGGCAATGACGAGATCTCTGTGTCAGCCAACAGTGTCGATTGTCATATGGCATCCAACCCTTCAAGGATGAGGTATTGTGTGATGTTTCCCCACTAGATGTCTGTGATGTTCTCTTCGGCCAATCATATATGTGGAGACTCCATGTTGTTTATGATTCTCGACCCCGTAGTGTCATTGTTACTTTTGGGGATCATTTATAAAAAATACCAGAGGTAGTTCAAACTACTATTCCACCTAAAAAGTGTCACAAGGTAGTATCTCATACTGCAAAATTTAGCTTCTTCACAATCTGTTCAAAAGGAGAACATAAGGACACTGCAACCACTACAGCCTTGGCCCAAGCACCTTCTATCCAACAGAAATAGGTTGAAAAGGTTGCAGCAAAGCACAATGATTCCTTCTGCACACCATCCTCTCATATAGATTGACTTGTTGAACAACCTCAACCTCAAAAGTTTCATGACAGACTTCCACAAACTGAGCAGCGCGATGTCTCCAACAAGACAAGCAGCTCACCAAGATGCAGATTCAACAAATGCTTTTCCTTCTCCCCTGGGAACTCAACACAATGGAGACAATTTATTCCTAAGGAGGGAGGATTGATCCAGGTGGATATCGGTGGCCACCCACCTTTTCCAACTGGCTCAAAACAACTTTCTGTCAATTTTGGCAATTTACTATTTTTAGCAGGTTTTAACTTCCGGGGCCATTTTGAGGGCCTAAATGAAGGTTTTTCGAGATAGAGGTCCTCAATGAAAACTAAAGGCATTATTGAGCCCCAAAAATGAATCTCCTCGATGATACCTTTCCAACGAGCTATCGCAGGCCTAAAACGGAGATCGTATGCAAAAGTTACGACCCTAGGAAATTGATGTACTAACTTACCCAAATGGGGCCCACATGACTTTTGGCGCTTCATCTCCTATGGTTAGGTTTTTGGATGTATAGGACTTTTGGAATTCTCTTCTATTATAAAAAGGCCTTCCGAGCCTCATTGTAATCATCTTCTTGTTAATGCGAGTAGCCATCACATCTCTTCTCAGAGATAAGCTGCCACCATTCTAGCGAGTCTTTCACTCTCTATTTTTACAGTCTCTGTACATTTCATTGATTAATAGAAATCGTGTATTACTGTATATCTGTGAGTCTTTTTATTTCCGCTATATCTCTATTATATTGTTGTCTCTCTTGCAATATCTCTAAATATTTTTGTATTATATCTCCGCTCTCATTTCGTGTCGAAAATAATCTGGATCAGTGGAATCAGAGCAGGCTGTTCTTGATCATTTTTTCAGTGAATGTCCTCGACGAGGTCCAAGTATATCAAGTTGGGTCTTGATCTTGTCTCTCTTGAAGACAATCGCTCTCGCACACCTAATAAACCCTCAATGGCGGAAGAAAAGGAAAACAACGGAGCAGACAATCCTATCAATCTGTTGCTTGAGCAAGCTCTCACGTGACAAAAGGATGAAATGATGGAGATTTTTTCCCACATCCTTCAATGCCTGTCGATAGCATCAGGTGCATCTTCATCAAGTGGCCACTTTGGAGGCACCTCGCCTTTCAAGGTACAAGTTAACTTTGATATTCCTGTATTTGAAGGACAAATAGATGCAGAAGCCCTAGAAAAATGGTTAACTCTGCTAGAAGGTTATTTCTCTGTTCACAATTTTTCTGACAAAGAAAAGATCACCTTTGCACTCCTTAAATATCTCCCTCATGTCAAACATTGGTGGGAAACTTACTGGGAGAAAAGTTCCACAGAAGAGTCTGGAATCAATGGGGCCGATCCCACTTGGGATTTTTTTGTGGATGTGATAAAGGAACAATATTACCCTGTTGGAAACTATGAGGACCAATACATGAGATGGACCACACTGTGGCAAGAGAGGGGCCAAGTAGTTTTGGAGTTCACCAATACCTTCCATACCTTGCGCACCAAGATGGGTATCAAAGACTCCGAGCGACATTTGGTTCTGAAATACCATGGGGCTCTACACAGATACATCTAGATTGAAATGGATTTTTTCGAAATCTCATCACTTGGTGCTGCTTATCAATATGTTGTTAAAATTGAGCATAAATTTAAGCACTAGAACAAATGGGAATTTGGGTCTGCAAATTCGCAACAACCAAAGTATGACAAAGACAACCCTAACAAACAATCTCTCGAAAACCAGTCCAATACACAGGAAAAGAAGGGTCACAAGAAGACAAAGAAGGAAAATGGAAAATGGTGCAATTTCCACAAAAACCCCTGGCACAACACCGATGAGTGTCGCTCAAAATAGTCATTGGTCGCTGAGATCAAAGACAAGGAGCCGAACCCTGATTTAAAATCTGATTTTTAAAATACTGGTAAAGGACAGATCATTGATGCATACCCCACTGCCATTGTTGGGACCGAATCATTTCAACCAGAAGAACCAATAGATCCTAAAGAGGGGAGTGCCTTTTTCATTCACATATGTGGGTGAAGGGGACCCCACTTCATTTTATTGTTGATAGTGGAAGTTAGAAAAACCTCATCTCAGCAGAGGTCGTCAAATAGTTGGGATTGTCGACAAAACCACACCTGGACCCATACAACATCGGGTGGCTTTGGCAAGGACGAGATCTCTGTGTTAGCCAACAATGTCGATTGTCATACGGCATTCAACCCTTCAAGGATGAGGTATTGTGTGATGTTTCCCCACTGGATGTCTGTGATGTTCTCTTGGGCCAACCATATATGTGGATACGCCATGTTGTTTATGAGTCTCGACCCCATAGTGTCATTATTACTTTGGGGGGTCATCTATATAGAATACCAGAGGTAGTTCAGACTACTATTCCACCTAAAAAGTGTTGCAAGGTAGTATCTCATACTGCAAAATTTAGTTTCTTCACAATCTGTTCAAAAGGAGAACATAAGGACACTGCAACCACTACAACCTTTCCCAAAGCACCTTATATCCAACAAAAACAGGTGGACAAGGTTGCATCAAAGCGCAAATATTTCTTCTGCACACCGTCCTCTCATATAGCCCGACTTGTTGAATGGCCTCAACCTCAAAAGGTTCGTGACAGACTTCCACAAACTGAGCAGTGCGACGTCTCCAGCAAGACAAGCAACTCACCAAGATGCAGATTCAACAAATGCTTTTCCTTCTCCCCTGGGAACTCAATGCAATGGAGACCATTGCTTCCTAAGGAGGGAATACAGGTGGATATTGGTGGCCACCCACCTTTTCCAACTGGCTCAAAACAACTTTCTGGCAATTTTGGTAATTTACTATTTTTAGCAGGTTTTAACTTTCGGGGCCATTTTAAGGGCCTAAATGAAGGTTTTTCGAGATCAAGGTTCTTAGTGATAGTTTAAGGCATGATTGAGCCCCAAAAATGAATCTCCTCGACGATACCTTTCCAACGTTCTATCACACACCTAAAACGGAGATCGTATGCAAAAGTTACGACCCCAAGAAGTTGATGTACTAACTTACCCAAACGGGGCCCACATGACTTTTGGTGCTTCATCTCCTAGGGATAGGTTTTTGGATGTCTAGGACTTTTGGCATTCCCATCTATTGTAAAAATAACTTCCGAGCCTAATTGTAATCATCTTCTTGGGAATGCGAGTAGCCGTCACATCTCTTCTCAGAGATAAGCTGCCACCATTCTAGCGAGTCTTTCACTCTGTATTTTTACAGTCTATGTACATTTCTTTGATTAATAGAAATCGTGTATTACTGTATATCTGTGACTCTTGTTATTTCTGCTATATCTCTGTTATATTGTTGTCTCTCTTGCAATATCTCTAAATATTTTTGTGTTATATCTCAGCTCTCATTTCGTGTCAAAAATAGTTTGGATGAATGGAATTACAGCAGGCTATTCTTGATCATTTTTTCAGTGCATGTCCCCGACGAGGTCCGAGTATAGAAAGTTGGGTCTCGATCTTGTCTCTCTTGATGACAATCGCTCTCGCACACCCAATAAATCCTCAATGGCGGAAGAAAATGAAAATGACGGAGCAGACGATCCTATCAATATATTGCTTGAGTAAGCTCTCACGCGACAGAGGGATGAAATGATGGAGAATTTTTCCCACATCCTTCAACGCCTGCTGATAGCATCAGGTGCATCTTCATCAAGCGACCACTTTGGAGGCACCTCTCCTTTCAAGATACAAGTTAACCTTGATATTCCTGTATTTGAAGGACAAATAGATGCTCAAGCCCTAGAAAAATGGTTAACTCTGCTAGAAGGTTATTTCTCTGTTCATAATTTTTCCCACAAAGAAAAGATCACCTTCGCACTCCTTAAAGGTCTCCCTCATGTTAAACATTGGTTGGAAAATTACTGGGATCAAAGTTCCATAGAGGAGTCTGGAATATATGGGGTTGATCCCACTTGGGATTTTTTTGTGGATATGGTAAAGGAACAATATTACCCTGTTGGTAACTATGAGGACCAGTACATGAGATGGACCACACTGCGGCAAGAGAGGGGCCAAGAAGTTTTGGATTTCACCAATACCTTCCATACCTTGCACACCAAGCTGGGTATCAAAGACTCCAAGCAACATTTGGTTCTGAAATACCATGGGGCTCTACACAGATACATCCAGACTTAAATGGATTTTTTGGACATCTCATCACTCAGTGCTGCTTATCGAGATGTTGTTAAAATTGAGTAGAAATTTAAGCACCAGAACAAATGGAAATTTGGGTCTGCAATTTCACAACAACCAAAGTATGACAAAGACAACCCTAACAAACAGTATCCAAAAAACCAGTCCAAGACACAGGAAAAGAAGGGTCACACGAAGACAAAGAAGGAAACTAGAAAATGGTGCGATTTCCACAAAATCCCTTGGCACAACACTGATGAGTGTTGCTCAAAACAGTCATTGGTGGCCGAGATCAAAGACAAGGAGCCGAACCCTGATTCAAAATCTGATTTTGAAAATACTGGTAAAGGACAGATCATTGACGCAAACCCCACTGCCATTGTCACGACAACAACATTTCAACCAGAAGAACCAACAGATCCTGAAGAGGGGGAGCACCTTTTTCATTCACGGATGTGGGTGAAGGGGACCCCGCTTCATTTTATTGTTGATAGCGGAAGCTAGAAAAACCTAATCTCAGCAGAGGTCGTCAAACATTTGGGGTTTTCAACAACACCACACCCAAAACCATACAACATCATATGGCTTCAGCAAGGATGAGATCTTTGTGTCAACCAACAGTGTCGATTGTCATATGGCATCCAACCCTTCAAGGATGAGGTATTGTGTGATGTTTCCTCACTAGATGTCTGTGATGTTCTCTTGGGCCAACCATATATGTGGAGACGCCATGTTGTTTATGAGTCTCGACCCCGTAGTGTCATTGTTACTTTGGGGGGTCATCTATACAGAATACCATAGGTATTTCAGACCACTATTCCACCTAAAAAGTGTCGCAAGGTAGTATCTCATACTACAAAATTTAGCTTCTTCACAATCTATTCAAACAGAGAACAAAAGGACACTGCAACCACTACAGCCTTGCCCCAAGCACCTTCAATCCAACAGAAACAGGTCAACAAGGTTGCAGCAAAGCGCAAAGATTCCTTCTACACACCGTCCTCTCATATAGCCCAACTTGTTTAACAACCTTGACCTCAAAAGGTTCGTGACAGACTTCCACAAACTGAACAGCGCAACGTCTCCAACAAGACAAGCAGCTCACCAAGATGCAGATTCAAAAAACACTTTTCCTTCTCCCCTGGGAACTCAATGCAATGGAGACCATTGCTTCCTAAGGAGGGAGGATTGATCCAGGTGGATATCGGTGGCCACCCACCTTTTCCAACTGGCTTAAAACAACTTTTTGGCAATTTTGGCAATTTACTATTTTTAGCAGGTTTTAGAGGGCCTAAATGAAGGTTTTTCAAGATCAAGGTTCTCAATGAAAACTAAAGGCATGATTGAGACCCCAAAATGAATCTCCTCGATGATACCTTTCCAACGAGCTATCACACGCCTAAAATGGAGATCATACGCAAAAGTTACGACCCCGGGAAGTTCATGTACTAACTTACCCAAACGGGGCGCACATGACTTTTTGCGCTTCATCTCCGAGGGTTAGGTTTTTGGATGTCTAGGAATTTTGGCATTCCCGTCTATTGTAAAAATGCCTTCCGAGCCTCATTGTAATCATCTTCTTGCGAATGCGAGTAGCTATCACATCTCTTCTCACAGATAAGCTGCCAACATTCTAGCAAGTCTTTAACTCTCTATTTTTACAGTCTCTGTACATTTCTTTGATTAATAGAAATCGTGTATTACTGTATATCTGTGACTCTTTTTATTTCTGCTATATCTCTGTTATATTGTTGTCTCTCTTGCAATATCGCTAAATATTTTTGTGTTATATCTCCACTCTCATTTCGTGTCGAAAATAATCTGGATCATGGAACATGCACAGGTCCAAACACATCATTGTGTATCAACTCTAAGATCCCCTTTGCTCTTGTAGAACCATATGGAAATCTTACTCAATTTTGTTTTCCATATATGAAATGTTCAAAAAAATCAAAATCCAGAGTGCAATTAGACATAACCTAAACCATACCTTTACCGTGTAGTGTTCGGATTCCCTTTTCTCCAATATGCCCCAATCTTTGATGCCACATCATGGTCTTATTTGCAGGAACAATATTGGTCTTGTCTTCCTTATTTTTCTTCTCAAGGACAACAAAACTGTTACACCCATTAGTATAAGTGCTTCCTAACAACTTGTACAAATTTCCACACCGAACTACCCTCATCAACACCATTTCTCCTCGTACCAACTTGCAAGTGCCATCTCCCAATACAATATCCACTCTTGCATCATTCAACTTTCTTATAGATATTAGGCTCTTGGCTGGTTTTGGAATATGCAGAACCCCAGGGAGAGTTCTAATCCTTGCATCTTTTGGCAACAACTTATCCCTTCCACGTCCCATGATTTTGTTTGTCGAGTCATCTCCTAGGAATACATCACCACCATCATATTTTTCATATTCATAGAACCACTCCCTGTGAGGATTCATATGGTATGATGCACCTGAGTCGATCAACCATACATCAAGGTATGCAAGTGTACCTGTAGATGCCAGGTAAACATCACCTCATTCTTTAGTGGAGGTTTTCACCTCTGTGGAAGAGGTACTATCATATCCCTTTGGTTTATCAACCTTCTTAGACTTGCAATCTTTCTTATAATTCCTTGTTTTACCACACTTCATCATTTCCTCAAATATTTTCCCCGAGACTTAGATCTACCGATAGATTTAGATATCCCCCCCGAAGAATTACCAGGATTCCTGTCTTGGGTACACGCTCTTACAAATAAATAATCTATGCTATGACCATCCATGCTTTTCCACCTCATCTCTTCAGATAACAAGGATGAAACTACATCCCCATACTTCATTGTAGATTGACTGATACTGCCAATTGCTACAAGCAGATTATCCCAAGAGTCTGGCAAAGAACATAACAAAGTAATACACTTATCTTCTTTTGCAATCATAATATTAACAGAGACAAGTTGACTTACTAGAGTATTAAAGGCATTTAAATGTTCTTTCACACAATATCCATCTCTGATACTAATATGATACAAATTCTTTTGAAGAAACAACTTGTTTACCGGGAAATTTGATTGATACAAATTCCCTAACTTATCCCATAGTTCCTTGAATGTAGATTCTCCCAAGACATTCAAAAACACTGAATCTGCCAAGCAAAGTCGAATAGTACTCCTTTCTCTTCTGTCCAACTTCTCCCAATCTTCCTTTGACATACCAATAGGTGGTGTACTAGTAGTTTGTGTAGTAGTAGGTTGTGTACGAATTGAATGTGTTCTAGCAGGTTGCGTATCAGTAGGTTGTGTACCAGGATCAACAACAATCCATTCTTCTTTGTCTACAAGAATGTATTCCATCTTGATCTTTCATAGATCAAAGTTTTTACCATTGAACTTCTCTATCTCGATTCTATAAGAGATCTCCATTCCTCTTTCTACACTCGAATATCCACTACAAAATCTCCAACTAAACCCAGGCTTATCACAGACCCAAGATAAACTTGATCTATCAAGACTAAGGCAAACCCTCAGCGACAAAGACATCCCTCTTAAGCCAAAAACAATCTTTGATACCACATGTAACTTTTAATCCTGTGAAGTAAAGAAATTCATATAGATTCTTAATAAAAACAAAAATTAATAAATGGCTCATACACGTAGTACACAGATATTTACACCGAAAACCCTTAACCGGGAGAAAACCAACCTTGCTTGGTGTCACACCTTGCAACTCTTTATTATATTAATTTCACCATTCACCATACAATATATAAAATGTTTTAGGTATTCCATAGCTACCAAAACCCTAATCCCTTAGTGCTGGATTAATTTAGAAAACAACTAAAAATAGCAAAAAACAACCCAAAACATATTTATGGGTGCTTCCCCAAAACCTATCGGCGACAGGCTACCGCCCGCAGTCCAATGCTATGCATAACCAGAGGGGGCCATACCTGGCCCCCCTGGGACCCTCCTAGGAAGCGCCCGACACACATAACACAAAGAGCAAAGGAAGTTGCAATAGTTAGACACAATTGTCTAATTTGACATGCCCACACACACATGTAAAGAATATAAAACATACCCAACTCTCCCGATCTATTCTTTCTTCAGCTCTTGCGGCCCCAAGATTTATCCTCAACACTCTAAGAAATATTCAAAGGAGCTTCCTCTGGCAGGGAACCAAAGAAGGACGAAAATTGGCTCTAGTCAGTTGAAAAAAAACATGTAGACCAAAGTACATAGGGGGACTCGGTCTCAAAGATCCCTTTATCCTCAATAATGTCCTTGGTGAAAAAATATGGTGGAGATGGTTAAAAAATCCGCAGGACCTCTCGAAGTGCCTCTGGAGGAAAAAATACACACCTTCCACACCGAAAAGATAACTAATCAGAGGAACGATCAGTTCCATGGATCTCTCATCTGGAATGAAGTTAGGGATAACAAGGGGATGATAATGGATCACACTTTCTGGTAACTGCAAGGTGGGACTTCAACCCTCTTCTGGAGGGACCCATGAAAGAAACTTCTGACCCTGGACAAGGCTGCCACTCAACGCACTTTCATTCCCTTAATGACAGGCGCAGGCCTCCAAAAAGTAGTCAGCTTCTGGATTCCAGAAGAAAACAAAGACACCTAGTGCAAATGGAAAAACACCCACAAAGATATGCACATCCCCCTTTAGGTAAACCTCCAACCACTACTCGATCAACTCAACTCTAGGAGAATCTTCAACCAACAAGGGTAGGACATCCTAAGATGAGGCCATTCCAACACTGACAGCTTCAACCTACAAGAATCTTATTTTCTCATCATTGGACATAACTCCCTCCCAAAAGAAGCAATTTGGAACACAATCTGGGGCACAAAGCTCTAGCCAAAAATCAACACCTTCCTTTGGTTAACAACAAACAACAACATCCTTACCTAGGACAATCTAGTGAAAAGAGGATTTATAGGCCCCTTCGAGTGTCGCCTTTTTTGTAATGAGGAGGAGACTCAGAACCACCTTCTCAATCTTTTCTCCTACAACTCGCATCTTTGGGACCAATGCGCCAACATCATGAGAACCTCAGATAGGAATTGTCTAGGTATCAGGGAAACAATTGAGGGATGGAGAGATTTAATTTTCCAATTTCCCATCCTAGGATTTGGCAGCTTCTACCTGGCTTTATTCTTTGGTAGATTTGGAAAGAAAAGAATCACAAAATATTCAAATCCTCCTCTCTGAACTGGCAAGAATTCTGGGATAAAATCCACTCCAACATAAAGGAAACAATCAACTTGCACTCTTGGATGGATCAGGATTGGAAATGCCCCACAAATGAGCTCACAATCCTCAATACTTGGCAACTCCATCTCTCCCCCTCTCTTTCGGCCCCCCTTAGAGGTAACACCACTAAGATCAACCCCTCCCATTGGGAGGTTCCATAAGTTGGGTATCACAAAATAAATTTTGATGGAGCGTCCAAGGGGAATCTAGGACCCGTAGGTTATGGGGCAACCATACGCAACAACAACGGAGAGATCCTCCACATATCAACTGGGAACTTGGGCCATAACACCAACAATGCAACTGAAATTTGGGGATTTCTCAAAGGTCTGCAAGCAGCCAAAGAGAAAGGGATAAACCTCCTTATAGAAGAAGGTGACTCACAGATAGTCATAAACCTCCTCTCTCATCTCCTAAATGGTGCAGATCTAGAGAAGATATCCTCAAGTTGGAGACTCATGAATGGGATGATCAGAATAAATTTAATCCTTCATCCATAGTGGGTAATTCTTCCCTAACACATCCGTAGAAATGCAAATCAAGTAGCATATATGTTGGAAAAATTTGGCGTAGACCTGTAGGAAGGAGACTTCTTATATTCTCCAGCCTCATCCCCTACTCACCCCTTTTTGATCGCATGAAAAAATTTGGCTCACAACAAGGACCATCCCCCTGATGGGGTGATATCGGACACGACGGGTGGATGGCTAGACGGGTGGACACCTGACCATGTCTCTTGCCACCTTGAGCCAACAGAGCCCGCACTCACCTCCACCATTCGTCCATGTGTTTAATTCCTTGGTCGAAGCACCTCTGCATTCATTTGAATTCATACCAGTTTAATATTATGGCACTCCAATTCATGGGAAAAATAATGGCAATGGGATGGCCGCAGGCCCAGTCCCATCACCTTTCTTAGTTCAATTGTTTTAGGCTAGCATTTTAGAAAGCCATGGCTCATTCAAGCCCTTGGCCTCCCGAGTCTTGGCCTCCTCCTACATAATGTTTAATTTTTTGCCTCTTGCTCGAGTTTCCTTAGCGCTCTCGACCCTCTACACCCAACACTCTTTATTTGGTCCACTATTGCTTTGGGTTCTCGCTCAATTCCCTTCCTTTGAAAAACAATTTTCACGCACTCCATCTCTATTTTCCAGTGTTTTTCCTAATGCAATGAGTTCGAGTTAAAGCAAATGGGGGGCAACCTTGTATGTTGCAAGAGGAAGGGGTTCGAGAGGACGAGGAAAGGAGACTCTTCCAAGATTTCCTCAAGACTCTATGAATTCCTCCACCCCAGAGCATCCCCTTGCTTCATATCGCACCACCTCCCTGGCCCACCCTCCCAAATAGACCACTACTTCATATTTTCTTCCTCTATCATCTACTTACGCCTGTAGAGTAGAATGGTTCGACAACCATGGGAACTCCCCGGGCTTCGCTCCAAAACTCAGCTCGGAGTTGTCGCCTCCCCACCAGCCTCCACCCTACGCTTCCCCAGCTCCATCAGTCCCTCTCCTCTCTTCGTTCTCCCCCCTGTCGTCTCTCAACTCCCTCACCTCGTCCTTTGATTTACCTCCACCACCTCCGCCCTCTTCTATTTTCACCCGTTGCGCTGGAAAGGAAGATCTCAAGGACCCTTTAGATGCCATCAATCGAGCAATTGAGGACATCAATGATGCAATAAAAGAGATGCAACATAGGGAAGAAGAACAAATTCGTCGTAAGGAGCTCTTACTAAGTCTTCTACAGGATTTTAGGCAAGTTATTTCGGACACAGGTTTGCTAGGCAGGGACAGCGCGCAACACCAAAGGAACAAGTAGAGGCTCGAACCCAACTCTAGATAGCTCTTCTTGCTCAGGTTTCCCATGTTTTAATGCTTCCAGACAGTATAATTCACAAGTTCTTTGACCTACGTGACTTCCTAAATATATAATTTTACAGTTTTAGCTCATTTCATTTTTTTTTGTTTTCGATATGAACAGTCTAGCAGAAACAATTTTCGCCCTCCGTGACATTCTCGATCTAGAACTTTACATTTTATGTTTCTTACAATTTTTCAAGTTTTGCATGGATACTGTGAACCTTAATGACCATGTGGGAGCATTGGTTTCTCACCAGAGCAATGCTGGCACAACTTCTTGGGAAAGCATGACACTTGTAACTTTTCTTGCTTAGCACGTTCTAATACATATTCTAACTTACAAAAAAAAATTAACTATAATAAATTTATAATAAATTTTGTATAATAATATATTAAAAAGTTTGAAATAGTTAAATTATTTAAAAATTTTGAAATTTAAATATTAAAACTAATTGCTTAAGAATTAAAACTAATAATAATACAATATAAGAAAATATGATAAAATATAAAATATAAGGAATATAAAAACTATAAATTTATGTCCATAATTGTTTTTCAAATAACTAATTCTATTATTTTATATAATGGTAAATATTCAACTAATAAAATTTATTACATTTAAAAACCAATTAAATTAAATGTATTAAACAAATATATTTTTTATTATATAAATATATTTTGTAATTTTTTTAAGTATATTTTATTTGAAGGTTATTTATAATTTTGTTAAATATATTTAATTTAAAGATCATGTTTTTAAATTATTAATAAAAGATATGTAATAATGTAAATTAGATATATATAATGTTAAATTTCTTTTAAATAATAAAATTGTTACACATATTATTATTTTATCATTTACTTTAATGTATAATATAATATAATATAATATAATATAATTTAATTTAATTTAATTTAATTTAATTTAATGCTCACATTCTTATTCTTAAATTGTTAATAAAAGATATAACTATATGTTACATATATAAAAAAAAATTATATTAATTTTTTTTCCAAATAATAAATAGTTAATATGAATTTTAACTTAAACTTCACATTAGTAAACTAAATCATATGTAAACTAAAAAGCACCATCTCTGACATTTCTATACATTAAAAAGCATATCTCTGACATTTATGTTCTGTTACTTTACTTTTAGAGATCATGAGGCAAAAGCATGGCATACATATCTTAAATTTCTGTTAGAGTTGTGACATCTTAGATTTCTGTTAGATTTCACGGATTAATTTTGAATATTTCGGTATTTTTTTAGTTACCGTTGAATCATAAGAACTCTAGCATCCAATGAACGTTAGAGTTGAACCGACCAATTTGCATTTTTCGAACAACCTTTAAGTTACCGTTGGACGGTAAAAGTGGTCTTGATCCCATTTTGAATTTATTGGAGAGTTAGGGTTGCATTTCGACCTGCTCACTCTTCCCTTTCGACCTGCTCCCTAGCCGCTCCTATTTTTTCTGTCACAGAACAGAGCCAAAATCCTTCATCATATCATTTCGTTGCTCTCTGGTGTCGGTCTCTGTCTCTAACAGTATCGAGGTAGTCATATGATGTGGGGGAGCGATCCTTTGATTGATTTGTTTATCGTTATGTTAATATCTGTATGTTTAGTTTGTTTGGTACTTCTTGGTTTGTATTTTTTTAGTTGGTTTCTTATTTTTGGGTTTGTTTATTTTTGGGTTTGTTAATGATATGGTAGTTTGTTTGGTATTTTTTATGGAATGATATTAAAATTAATTAGAAAAATAAATAATAATAATAATAATAAAACAAAATCAATTAAATTTCATGATTAATCTTCAAATTTGAATTTTACTTATAAATTTATATAAATGTATAGAACGATGATAATGGAGCTAAAAGATATTTCTTATTAACTTAACTCAGGAGAGAATCCTTATCCTAATTTGAAGAAATTAAACCCCACATACTTTGAAATCCCTCATACTCGGATGAAAAGGATTGTAGATTGGTTTGTGGTTAGTCATTTATTTAGAAGTACATGGGTTCCAACACCATCAAACACTTGAATGATATGGACTAGGGGTACTTTTAAATACCGCAATCACTTTTGGGGAGTTTTGTAATAAGACAAATTTTATTTTTTTATAAAATATTTTTTTATGTGAATGTTATTGACTTTAGTACTACAATAATGGTTGGTTTAAACACCCATCAACATCAACAAATAGAATGATTCACTTTATTGTAACTTTTTTTTTAAATAATAATAATTACTTAGCTTATTATAAATAAAGACTTTGGAAACCAATTAGTTAATGATATTATGATTTTCTATAAAAAGTTGCTTTGCTTTTCTGGAAATTCTGAGTACAAGAAATCACTTAATTTTTTTTTAACGATTAATGAGTTAGATCTGGTATTAGTATCACACCATTCCCTTTGTGCCAAATTTTACAGGTGATGCTCTTATAATTTATAATTTGGTTTTATCCAATGTTTTGTTGGGTATCCCATGCCCAAATAGAATTAATAAAATAGTAAGATTGAATCATTTTTAAATTATGAAATTGAATTTATAAACTCAATTGGCAATAAAATACTTCATTTAAAAAGACAAATACTTCAATGGAATTGGTATTGTAGTAAGTATAAGGTCTTATTTTTAGTTTTGAACCTATAAAAAAAACATTTTTGAGGAATTTGACACTTTGTTTAAATGTAGATTTATTTATGATCTATTAAGATAAAAATATTACCTTAATAGAATTTGGATTTTTTTTAAATTTGTGTTTTGTAAGATGTCAGAATTTTTTTTTAATAACATTCATTCTTACACACTATGTTTTTTCAAATTCTAAGATGATAGATTCTATTGAGTAACGCAATTCTATAGGAAAATTATAGAAAGAAAGTGTTTCCAGTGACCTCCAAATATTTGTTTGTTATGTAAACGGTGATTGATGTAAAAATAAGTTTAGACACTGCATGTGAATCCTTTTCTATGTATCAACTCATCTCTTTTTTATATTAGATCTGATAGTAAATATGTATTTACTTTGTGCAATCACTTAATCAAGTATTTACCTATGTATTTAGGTGGTGCATCCCTTAATCAATTGTTTATCTGGTGCAATGTAATAGCTCCTTAGTAAACTATCAAAGACAATTTACTCCCTTCAATTTGGGTTTCTTTGTCCATGTGGTGAAGAGTAATTATTATCAATGTGTCATAAACTAAAGGTTGTTGAAGTAATTATTATCGATATGTCATAAACTAAATGATGTTAATTACAGTTGTGAAGATAAATTTTCTAATAAAAACATATTTTATTTTCTTATAAAAACAGATTCTCTATCCAAATAATGAAAGCATGTGATAAGGTACTACCTCTTTTTTCTGGTAAGTTAGGAAATTATAGATACTGCTAACTCTTCTTTGTCTATCAACTTCGTTGATTTCCATCTCCAGTCGGGATAGATCCTGCGTAGTGTAAAGGACCAAGGTTCGAGACACAAACCTTCCTTTCAGTAACAGATTCCCCCGGTGAATATGATAGTTTTCTTTATACTTAATACACAGTTTTAAAAAGCCCCTTCCAAGATTCTTCTCCGTCATAGAATTTTGTTAGTCTGAGGCATCATTTAAACAATGTCCAAACCTACATTCACATGTACAAGTACAATACTGGAATGTCTTATCCTAAATTTAGGATATAGCATGATGCATTTACTTTTCTTTTCCAAAACTGTATTTTAATTTTCTAAAAGGATCGAGTTTTGTTATTTTATTTTATGTTTAACAAGTTATTTTTATTTTCAAAAAATATTTAGTTTAATATTTTTATTTTCATTATGAATTTAAATAAAAAATAAATTTAATTTTCAATTTTTTTTTTTTAAATTCAATTCTACTTTTCTCATTTTATATTATTAATGTTTTTACATTTTTAAATACTATATACATATTTATATTGTTAATTTTTTTGTGAATTTTTATTTTATGTTGTCAATGTTTGTGTTTTTTTAAAAATAAAAATTATACCCGATATTATGGAGCATGAAATGTCTACCATTGACTTGGTGTTTTAAATTTCTAAATAAGAAAATTAAATTCTATAGTATGTCATATTGGGGTATTAGAAAATTTGTTAAATAATATTATTGTTTTTTTTTTTAAAGTAAAAGTGGGACCTTTCATATTAAAGCTTCATCCAAAAAGAGGATACATGACACATAGGAGCCAGGTGTCCTGCCTATGATTGTTAAATAATATTATAATCAAGGGATTGAATTATCAATAATTTACATTTTTTAAGAAGTTTAAAAACATTTTACAAACATTTTATATTTTTTTTTTCTTTTTTTTTGTGTCTGGAGGAATCAGCAACTAGTTGGGCACAAGTCAGGGAGAATTGAACTCGAAGCCTCATGGAACTTCATTTTCACGGCACTTACCAATTGAGCTGCCCCCTGGAGGGCGATGAGTGGCCTAATATTACTGAGACCCATATAATCAATTACCTGAAAATTTTAAACATAGTAAAGATTTTTTTATGATTCATATTTATTGTAAAAATTTTAATCAAATAATTAATTTTAGAATAAAATATTATTTTTATTTTTCAAAATTATTTAGATTGTTTTTTTTTTCAATATTTAAAACTAAATAATAAAAACCATAATAAATATGTATTAATGAAATTTATGCACAATCCAAAAAATTTCATCTTAAAACATGATTTAAATCCTTCTCCCTGAGTATGTTAAGTTCTCCCTGAGTTACATGTTATAGTTGGGTACACATATCTTCTTCCAAGACATCATAAATATAAATGGACAACAATCTCAAAAGTGTTCACACGTACGATGAGTTATTGTACATTTAGGATCGAGTACATGACTGCAACATAATACTTTTACATTTATTTTCACAACTTTATTTTTATTTTTTTTCAATATTTAATTAAGTTTTTCAAATTTTAAATAAATTATTTTTATTTTCTAAAAGCATTTGCTTTAGTTTTTAAAATAAAAAATAAAAAATTCTATTTTTTATTATAAATTCAGTTTTTTTTTAATATTTCTATATAAAAATTATAAACTTAGTTATTATTTTAAATTTTGTTTAATACAGGGACTGATTACTTTTATATCCTAGAACTGATTACTTCTATATCCTAGAAGAAGTTGGCTGATGTTTTGTTATACTAAAAATAATTAAGATTATTTTGTACATGGTAGGGTAGGTAAGAAGGTTATAAGAAATTAATTATCAATATTATTTCAATTTATTTATATATTTCAAAATTTTGTACTTTTAAAATGTGTATTTTCTCAAGTTTTATAAAATCTTACAATAATAAATTTTGGTACTTTTTAAAATGTGTCTTTCTTTAAGTTTTAATTTTTTTTCAAAGAAAAAAGCTTAATTTTTATTCTTCGGGAGGGACAAAATCACATTTTGTAGGTGCTTCTAGAGCACGGCACACTATGAAAGTGTGCGTTATTACTAGAAATAGGTAGGCTATTGAAAGCCTTTTCTTCAAATCTATTCAGGAGATAATACGCAAAAATAAAAGAAAAATCATCCATAGATGGATGTATTGTCTTCTGGTTATGAGAGTCATATATATATAGGAGAAGATTCACCATTGTTGTAGTTTTTTCTGTCTTTCGTCAAAAGTTGGAGATAATTTTGGAATCCTTTAATGGTGCCAATAAAACTGATGTTGATTGAAGAGATTTGTGTGAAACTGCAAGATGTAGATAAGATCGACCAATTGATAGGGTGATTTGTGAGTTAAAAAAGTTGAGAGTTCATGTTCTTCTATAAAAGGCCTATGGAAGAAGGCATTGGTATCTTCTCCTTTCTTTTCCATAATGTGCCATTGTCCTTGTAAGAGCTGTAGACCTTCCCTTGATAGTGTGTCTGCTATCATGTTTCTGTCCATGTATACATGTGACATAGTCACAATGTTAAAAGTGTCCAGAAGTCTATGAATTTCCTCTAGAATTGGAAATAACAGAATGTTATGGAAGGAATGTTTTTTATTTGTCCAATTTATTACATTCATGGAGTCTACAAAAATTTGTAAGTGAGGTAGATTCTTTTCTTTTGCAAAAAGAAGTAGGAGCTTTAGTGATAATAGTTCTACAAAATTGTTTGTTCCCCTCCCCAGTCCCATTTTTAGGTGGAAAAACTAATTTTCTGAAAGGTGTGGGCTAGCTCCTCCTCCACAAATAGAGTTTTGTGCAGCTCCATCAAAATAATCCCAAGGTTTTGTGGTGTCTATGAAATCTTGGGGTCTGGCCCTTGAGGTTTTTGTGAGAGTAATCTGAGGAAAGTGAGCAATTGTTTCTAGACTTTGTGCTACAAGATTTTATGGGAGGGTGGATTTTTCCTTGAAGATTTCTAAGTTTCTTGATAGCCAAATTCCCCAACTTATCAGAAGGGGGACTGATTTGAAGGTTATGTTTCCTCGGTTCTCTGACCAGGATTTCCAGGTTGTTTCTACAAAATCTCCTACCTAGGAGAAATTTTGTTTTAGGCTTCTTGAGGTTTCATCCCATACTTTAACTCTGAAGGGACAGGTGAGAAGTAAATGAGGATATGTTTCATTTGCAATTTTGGAAAGTGTGCATCTTCCTGGGCTTTCTATTTTGCGTTTTTCCAAATTCTCCCAAGTTGGAATTTGATTGTTTAGAGTTGCCCACATGAAGAATTTTCTTTTGGTGGGCACTTTTGCTTCCATAGGCGTTTCCACCACCATTTAAGAAGAAGATGTAAAGGGAGGTTTAAGGCTATAAATCCTTCTTTTGGGGTGTATAGACCCGTTGGATTTTTCTACCAAACTAATTCGTCCTTTCTGATAGTTAATCTGATGTGCCTTGTTTTGAGTAAATCTGTATAGTTTTTCAAGGACGTTGCTTGAGGCCCAATGAAACCGAGAAGTTTGGATTTTTCCAGCCTTGATTCCAAAAGCTTGTGGTTGGGGTATTGGCCAAATGTGAGAGATAGAAGATACCTTGTCTGTGGAGTTGATTAGTAAGGTTTTATGGCAGAATGTGGGAGGTGTCGCTAACTGGCCAGGGATCATTCCCTATTCTAAGATGATTACCTTTACCCACCTTTCGCGCAAGTCTATCACCAACCACTGAAAAATAAGAGATCATTGCTTTCCAAATGATTGATCCAGTTGAAGGAGATTTTTTTGGTCTTTTCATCCAGTCTTCAATTGAGTTTGGGGTGATATATTTTTGAGCTATAACATGAGTCCACATGTTGGTGTCTAAGATGAGTCTCCAACAGGCTTTTGTTGCTAGGGATTTAGAGAAAATGAAGATATTTTTGAGCCCCCGTCCTCCTAGGGCTTTTGGAAAAGCTATGTTACCCCACTTTGACCATGGTTGTGTGTACTTTTCTCCAGAACCTGACCAGATAAATCATGCATAGATTTTCTTGATCTTTTCCAGGATTCCTTTTGGGATCCAATCTAATGACATCCAATAAACTCAGATGGATTCTAGAACATATTTTGTCAGAGTGATTCTGTTCTCTCTTGATAACCATATGAAGCTCCAGTTGTTTAGTCTTTTTTCTACTTGTTCTATCAACCATTTCCAATCTTCTTTTTTGTAGCTATTTGGTTTTAGTTGAAAGCCCATATATTTTAATACTTGTGAGATATCTTGCAAAGTGAAAGGGAAGAGTCTTTGATAAAATTCATTTTCTTCTCCATCTAATTTAGAAGTGGATATTGTAGATTTTTTCTCATTTATTATCATACCTGTGGCTAAGTGAAAAGTAGTTAGGATGTCAACCAACGCTTCAACATCTCATATTTTCCCATTGCAAAAGATGAGAATATCGTCCACAAATAGAGGTTGGGTGATTTTCACTCCTGTTGAAACTGGGGTACCTTGAAAGGTCCCTGCTTTGGCTACTGCCTCAATGACTTTGCTTAAGCCTTCTGCTACAAGAAGGAAGAGGAGAGGTGACAGAGGACAACCTTGTCTCAGTCCTCTTTCTGACTTGAAGAAAGGTGAGGTTGTCCCATTGATGAGTACTGTGAAGGAAAATGAGGATATGCAAAACATTATCAATTTTATGAAGGGGACATGAAAGCCTATGTGGGTGAGTAGAAGACAAATGTAAGTCCAATTTACCTTTCCAATGGACTTTGAAAGGTCAATCTTCAGAATTTATCCTTTTGATCTTGTGGTCTTTAGGCTATGTAGGCCTTCTTGTGAAATCCCTATTGCCTCATGAATTTGTCTTCCTTCGATAAAACCAAATTGTTCCATTGAGATGGTTTTTGAAAGTATGCATTTAAATCTTCGATCTATAAGTTTGGTGATGATTTTGTAAATATAGTTGCAGAGAGAAATAGGCTTGTAGTCATCAAAGGTCTGCAGATCAATTACCTTTGGTATGAGAGCTATAAAAGTGGAGTTGAAAGGTCCATGGATTCTACCATTTGTTCTTTATTCTTCAATTACCTTTAGTAGATCCTTGCTGAGCAGATCATAAAATCCCCTCAAAATTTCAATTGTCCACCCATCAGGTCCTGGACATTTGTCTCTCTGAAAACTTTGTAGAGTTTCATATAATTCTTTTTCTATGACTTTTGCATATAAGCCTTGGTTCCCTTGGTCAGTTACAAAACATGGGATGTATAAGGACACCTTTATGATTTATGCAATATTTGTGTTCTTGTCAGTTTTAAAGAGGGACTAAAAATGGTTTTTTCCCAAATTTGCTAATTCATTGAATGTTGTACATGGTTTTCCTTCCTGATCCTTTAGACTCCATATTGTGTTTCCCACTTTCCTTCCTTTTGCATATTCTTGGAAACATTTGGTGTTTTTATCCCGTTTTTCTAGCCAAGTGGCTCTACTCTTCAATCTCCAGGAATTCGCATGTTCCAATAGAAAGGTTCTTCTTATTGTATCTAGATTTTTTAGAGTTTCCCAGGCATTGTCTGAGAGAAAGGCCGTCTCATGGGATTCTTGCAAAAGTTTGAATTTTTCCTCAACTTTTTGTAATTCCTCTTCTTCCGAGGTTTGTTTTGTTTTTTCTTAGGGGATGACCAATTTCTTTAATGTTTTGAGATTTGTTGCAAACTAGATGCCTGCAAGTGTTTCCTCTATTTTTCTAATGGGAGTCCAGTTTGTCCTGATAAGTTGTTGGAAGCATTCATATTTTAGCTAGGAGGGATTGAATTTCAAAGGGGTTGTCGGTTTGTTGGGGGATCCTTCCAGATCGAGCCAAATAAGTGTGTGATCTGATTCTCCTCCACTTCCAATCCATTGACAAATTTGAAAAGGGAGCAATGCAAAATATTGAGAGATCAAAAAGTGATCTAGTCTTTTTTCTACTCTGGCTTCCCTTGTCCTCATGTTTGTCCAGGTGGGTACAAATTTAGGTGGAGCCACATAAATTAGTCCTTTTGAGGCTATCAAATGCCTGAAAAATGAAAAATGCAGTTGGACTGTCTGGGTGGGCCTTTGGACCCCAAGTTTCTGCTTCTCCCAGAGAGAAGTTTAGGTCGCCTCCCAAGATTAGTAGTTCAATAGTCATAAGTTTTTATGAGAGAAAGTTGTCCCATAAAGTATTTGATTCTAAGTGTGGTCCATAGATGTTAATTAGGGTGAAGCTCTTTTCTAATGCTTCAAAAGGGAAGTTTCCTCCCAGTACAGAGTCCATTGCCCATGAGTTTTGGAGTTTTTCATTTTTAGCTCGCCATCAGAGAATTAAGCCCCCTGATCTGCCTTTTGGACTTTGACCCAGCAAAGCCCATCCTAGGAGCAGGGTGGTGAGAAAGTTTGTCACAACTTCTTCATCTGAGAGAGTTTCTTGTAGGAAGATAAAGTCTGGTTGGTTTTCTAGGACCAACCTTTTTAGTGCAAGTTTTTTGGGGGAACTTGCCAATCCCCTGCAATTGTAGGTGAGCAATTTCATAAGGGAACCTTGCCTTGGTTTTTAGCTTCTCTAAGCACCCCAATGATTGATTTTTGTCAGTCAGAGGCAATATCAACCAAAGCTCTGGATTGAGCTTTGTACAGGTGGGAATTTATTCCATGCCCCTTTTTTGCTTTATGAATCTTTGGGTTTGATCCTAAGCCCTTGTGTTCTGACATAGGTATGGAGAAAATCCGGTTGCAGAGTTGGTATCTGATAATAGAGACTTATGATTCCTCAGATGAAGAGTCCTTAGATGGAGGGTGGAGGAGAGTGTTGTTCTCTGGTTTTGGTAGGGGTATGGAGGGGAGGATGGGAGGAGATGGGAAGGGTGAAGTGAGGAGAGGGAGAGGAGGAGAGGGGAGCAGTGTGAGAGTGGGGAGCATGGGGGATAGACCTCTCTTCAACATAGTAAAGTTAAATTATTTTGAAAAACCAAATACTGGGCAGGAGATAGAGATGTGCATACTTAGAAAGTTTTCGACTAGGAACTAAGGGATGGCCTCTAAGCCTACTTATGATGCTTGTTTCTCCCTATCAATAAGAACTAATTCCATTCCAATTCCTTCTTGTAGGGGAGGAGCTTCTACTTCTTCAGTCCTTGATGTTTCTTTTTCATTTGTGTCACCTTCTATAAAAGATTCTGTAGTTGGAGAGCAGGTGTCTTTAGAGATCGACGTCTCATTGCTCCTCTGATTTTCTATAGTTGGCCGACAATTTTTGTGTCCTCTAGAGCTATATTTTTAGTCTTTGATGATATGGCCATATTCATGACATATTCCACTACGGATGGAGATTCCTTCATAATAAAGGGCTTGTACCTTGTTTCTCCCTAGATATGTTAGGTTTAGGAATTCTTTTAATCCTTCTCTTACATTTATAAGGACTAGAATCCTTGCTACTGCCATTTCCACTATATCAAGAAAACTGATATCTACAGTTATGAATTCTTCCAGATGATTCTCGATGGCTTGGAAGCATTTCTCATTCTAGAGATGAGGGGGGAGTGCCAATAGTCTAAACCAAATGGGGATGGAGTCCAATATCTCATTGTTCACGTTGAAGGTGGGGTTTCAAAGATTTAAGAGAATAGGGGAGGATTCTATCAACCAACTTTTTTGTAGGACCGAATAATCCTAGGATTTTTCAGCGAAAGTAAGCATGAACCTGTTAAAATAATGTAACTGTAAAGTGTATTCTTATTCTTATTTGATATATTATTCATCAGATCAATCCCCATTGCAGATTTATCATGTTGGTTATTATAAAGGACCAAATCACGTTTTTCGGTTTGGTCAAAAGATAATTGTAATAGGCAGAATACGAAGTTAGCCCCAAGAGATATTAAAGAGGCCCCAAAATATAATAAAGGTGGTTATAACCACCTAGTTGGAGAAGTCAACCTTGCTAGTGAAGAGACACTTCACACATGCCAGTCTTGTATAAATAAAGAGGCTAGCACCTCACTTAGACACACAACTCGCTTGCTCTTTGAGAGACAAGTTCTGGATCTGTAGTTAGAGAAGAAGGAGAGAGAGTGGCTAATCTTTAGGAGAGGATCTTCTGTATTAGTTTGAGTTATCTCTTGGAATTGTATTGAATATCTATAATAAGGAATTTTTGTTGAGTTTTCTTCCCCTAGAGGGTTTCCTAGGATAAATGTTCTGTCTCTTGTGATTGTGTATTTCTCAGTGATCTTGTACTATGTTATTGTTATCTATTGAATGAAAAAGAACTATAATAATGGATTAAACATTAACATGGTATCATAGCCAAGATGAAGGAAGCATCTTTCACAAGAGTGAAAAACGTCATTACTGTCGTACATGCAAATTAGGCCTTTTTGATGGTGAAGCTTTTCAGCCCTAAAACCACCTAAAAAAGTACGCCCTCCCCCAATATTACTTTGGCATTCTTAGTGCACCTTTTCAGTGGCTGGATCTCCCAGAAAGTGAAACCCTAGTTTCAAAAAGTACCAAAAGTACCAGAAAACCAGTGTACCAGGAGTACCAGAAGTACCAGAGTACCAGAGGTACCAGAAAACCAGAAGCACTAGTACAGAAATCTGCAAATTAAGTTTGGAGGAGCACAAGCTAGATTTTCTCAGATCCAAACACACCAGGCTAATCGCCTCAGCCAAGCGCAGCTCTTGGTAAGTTCATATTTTGATTTTGAGCACTTTCATTTTTTGGTCATTTTCCTAGCTCCAGGTAAAAGATGTCCGCAAGCGTCAAGATTGTTAACAAGCTAGAAGGAGTGGGAAACTTATGTGCCTAGAAGTATAGGATTGGCCTCATTCTTGAATAGAATTACCTAGAAATATTCATCAAAGAAGAAGTATTGAAATCCGTCGATGTTGCAGAAAAGGCAAAGAATCAAAAGGACAATCAGGGCCAAAAAAATCATTGCAGATTCAATCAAAGACCATCCGATTCCTTATGTGTCATCTAAGAATAATTTGAAATAAATGTTTGATTACTTGACCAGACTATATGAAGGAAATAACATAAACTGGAAGATGAATCTAAGAACTCAACTGAAGAGTTCAAGGATGCAGAAAGGAGAAACGATTCAAGAATATTTCTCCAGAATCTCAGAATTCAAAGAACAGTTAGAAGTGAGATAACATAAATGAAGACGAACTCATAATGGTGGCCCTAAATGGTCTCACAATACCTTGGGATGCATTCAAACGATATGTGCCAGAATGGAGAAAATGAAGTTTGATAGTCTATGGGAAGAATGCATCCAAGAAGAAATAAGAGTAGCGAATCGTGAAGCGTTACTAGAAAGAGATAATGATCAATCCCGAGCTACTCACACCAAAGGAGGAAGGAAGAATCCCTACTTCCAAAAGGAGACTCATCAAGAGCCTCAACAGTCAAACAAATTCAATCATAAAGAATCTCATCAAAGGAGATTTTAGAAGAAAGGAAAATGAAAGGAAAGAGACTACTCATATGTACAATGCTATCATTGTGACAAGATGGGACATATTGCGAAGTTTTTTCCAGCCAGACAAGAAGAATACAAGAGAAAACATAAGAGGAACCATGCCCTTGTAGTTGAATATGAAGAACCACCTACAAAGATGATAAGAGAGCATATCAAAGACCATGTATTAATCTCAACCCTCTCAGGATCTGTAACACCTAGAGAGGACACTTGGCTCATTGATAGTGGTGCATCCAAGCACATGATGGGACAAAGAAACATTCTCTATTGTATCTCAAAAAAGATTTTTTCTCAGAAAGTGACACTTGGAGATGATTACCAATATTCCATCAAGGGAGTGGGAGAATCAAACCACAAATTGAATTCAGGGAATTCATTGATGATGAAGGACATACTATATGTACCAGGTTTGACCAAGAACCTACTCTCCATTTCATCTTTAGAAAGGAAAGGTTTCAGAGTTGCCTTTATAGATGGAGAAGTTCTCCTGTGGGCTAAAGGAGAAACCTTAAATGAAGCAATCATCATTGCAAGTGAAGAAAATGGCTTGTATAAATTAAAGGGTCACTCAGAGGCTGCCATGAACCAAGCCATTGAAAACTCATGTGAACTTTGGCATTGAATATTATCTCACATCAACTACAAGGTGCTACCATACATATGCAAAGTGGTCACAGGTTTACCGGAACTCGAGGTTGACCACGAAGGCGTATGCAATGGATGTGCAAAAAGGAAGAACATCAAGAACCTATTTTCGAAGAGAGACAACAAAGAAGAAGGAGTCATAGAGCTCATTCATTCAGGTGTATGTGGCCCAACTCCATCATCCTCCATTATTGGGTATGTATATTATGTACCATGTATTGATGATTATTCTCGTAAGACCTGGATATACTTTTTGAAATATAAAGATGAAGTGTTCAGTAAGTTCAAGGAATTCAAAACCTTGATAGAGAATCTTTCTGAAAGAAAGATTAAGATACTCAGGTCAGATAATGTAGGAGAATATAAATCAAAAGAGTTTGTGAACTTTTGCAAAGATGTTGGGATCAAGAGGGAACTCACCATTCCCGATAATCGTCAACAAAATGGTGTAGCTGAACAAAAGAACAAAACGATAATGGAAGTTGTGAAAACTAAGATCCATGATCAGGATATTCTTATCTTCTTATGGGAAGAAGCAACAATGGCAACTATATATGTGCAAAACCGATTATCCCATAGTGCACTTGGGCTCAAGACTCCAGAAGAGATTTTCACCAGAAAGAAGCCAAAGGTAAGCCATCTCAAAATATTTGGTTGCCTAGTATTTATTCATATACCGAAATAGAAGAGAAACAAGCTGGAACCTTCAGGAAATAAGGGAATATTTATGGGATATTGTGAGGTCTCCAAGGCCTTCAGAATCTATATACCAGGTCACCATCACATTGAGATCAACATGGACATGACTTTTGATGAAGATGCAACACTTAAGAAATCAAGAAGATGCCATCTTGAAGAAGGATATGAAGAGGAACTTGTAATCCCCAGGACTACTGAACCAGTGAGGGAGGTTCCCAGAGATGCTAAACCAGTGAGGGAAGTCGTAACTTCCCTTGATGAGGAATTACTAGAAGATCATGACATCATGGAAGTTCAAGAACCTCCTCAGATGATGATCCTCCATAAAAGGAAGCCAGCCTGGGCTAGAGAGATTATTCAAGATGGAGAGAAGTACGGTGTTCCCCAAGGAACTACGAGATAGGTGAAAATACCAAATCCATTCTCCAGTTATACGGATTTGATGTGTGATCTTCGAGAAGAGGAGTCTACCTGCTTTGAAGAAGCCATTCAGAGGAAACAATGGGAAGATTCCATGATAGAGGAATACCAATCCATAATGAAGAATGAAGTATGGGAAATAGTTCCCAGATCGAAGAGTAAAGATGTGGTATCCTTGAGATGGTTCTTCAAAATAAAACATGTTTTTGATGGAAGTATTGAGAAGTATAAAGAAAGATTTGTCACTCGTAGATTTTCCGGGAAGGAAGTCATTGACTATTAAGAGACATTTACTCCTGTGTGATGCAAGAGCATCTCTCCACGTCAGCCAGCCATGTTAGCACATGCATTCAAAGTTGAAGAGAGGCACAACCCGCATCTTCCATTTTTAATTTGAATGTAATTTAATGTTTAGGATATTGAGTTGTGGGGTCGTGTTATGCACACAAGATGTAGATAGATAGGGATTTAATGTTTGTAAGGCTGAGATCTAGATCCTATTTCTGGACTAGACATCCCATTCAATGTAACTGAATAGGGTAGGTGAGGTTGGAGGGAAGTTCTCTAAGAGACCCCTCATGTAAAATATATTTCATTGTAATTGTATCTCATAGGAGAGAGTCTGCAAGTAGAGAGCATAAGAGAAGGATTTGAGACTTTGATATAGTTCATGCTCAGGAACACCTTGTAAAAATAGGCATTTGGCAATTTAATACAAACAATAGTTTTTCCTGCATATTGTTTGTGTTATGTGAATGTCTTAGTGTGTTCTTTTATGATGTAGATGTATGCTAGACATTTGGAGGGAGTTCTTTTGATTTTCAGGCTTGAGAGGTCTTTGGGGCTTCATACGAGGAGGGTGTGATAGAACGTTGTGGGTTCTGATAGCCAGTGCACTGAAGCACTTCTGAACTCTGCAGATTCAGACAAAGGCGTGCCAGGTTGGCACAATGGATGAAATCAACAATTAAGAGGAAGACCTGTGAGGTTACTAAAGACCTTAGAGACAAGGCTATGGAGAACAACACAATTGCAGACAAAATCTCTTTGAGTTTTGTGAAGCTCTGCCAGGTGGGCATTGAGCCAGTGTAAGGAGTGCACAAAGGAAGAACTCTATTGTGAGTTCAATTGAAGTCAAAATCACTAAGGATTCTGAGAGCTCTGCCAAGAGGGCATTGAGAAGGTGCATAGGGTGCACAAGAGAGAGCTCTTCCAGGAGGGCATTGCATAGGTGCATAGGGTGCACAAGAGAGAATAGAACTGTTGGATGTTCTGTAAGAAGATACTCTTCCAGGGGGGCATTGAGTAGATGTGAAAATAAGAATAGAGGGGAAAAGAACTCTTTGAGTTCTGTGATTTAAGGAAGAATCCAGGGAAGTATCTTCGCAGGGTTGTCGAACACCCTAAGTACTCAGCAATAAGTTTTTTGAGTAGAAGGATAGCTAGGAGGGCATATGAATTCTCCATCTGAGGGAGAATGGAAAAAGGATGAGTTTCCTTGGAGGTTGAAGCTACAGGAAATCTTAGGACGAATAACACCTTGTGTATGCAGAGGTTCTGCAATAAGAAGAGAAGACAAAGAATCCTTTGAGGATTCAAGGAGAGAAGCTCAAGAGGAATGATGCCATTGAGAGCGTAGGTGAGGACTCAAGTAGAAGAGCTCACAGAGGAAAGAATACAAAGGTCGAAGCCTTTGGACATTCAGGAAAATTCTTCCAAGTTTGGGAAGAAAGCGCTGAAGCTCGGGAGGAGCAATAGCTGCCGTCGGGTTAAGCCGAGAAGATCTGGACCATTGAAGGTTTTCACATCCAGGAGCTAGTACAGGAAGAGCGCACAAGAGAAATGATATGAAGATGTCATATCTCGAGCGAACAATCATCAGTCATTAGATCTGAAAGAAGATGCACGAGGTTTAAACCTCATGTGAAGAGAAATGAAAGGTGAAGTCCCCAAGAGATTGTATCAGGATATCGACATTCGGGAGTTTGGGGGTCTGGAGGATGAGAGTTTGGGCACTCGGCCTCTGAAATCATGAAAAGGTGAGATTAAATCTGAGCCATTCGTCTGTGAGTGGACACGTGTCACAAGATCCTATCTATCAGGGATTCAGACATCGGGAGTCAGAGGAGGAAGACTCTTGACTTCATGAGTAGTGAAGTCACGAAGATATCAGGGCCATCCATCTGAGGAGGACAGGTGGCAGAGATCTACGGATCTCGCGAACTCGGAGGTTCGTAGGGTCAGAGGACAAGAGTTGGGCATTCCAAGTCTTGAATTCACGAAATCACAAGGAGAAAGGAAAACCGTTGGATCTGGAAGAGTAGGAGGACCATTGGATCAGGAACCCGATCGCATTTCACGCATTTAGGGGTTCAGAGGCTAAAATAAGTCATTTTCGACTTCACGAGTAGCGAAGTGCCGAGAGTCGGGCACGAGAGGACACATGGCAGAACCAGAAGGTGAGGCTCGTGTGATAGACAAGCGGACATGCGTCGCCTGGAGAAGGGAGTCAACACTCCATTGACTTCTCGCATATCGAGGATTCGTGAAGTAAGAGCATGAGAGCTCAACCCTTTGGCATGCGAAGTCACGAGTAGCGAGAACGCGAAGAGAAAAGTCAACCTCACTTCTCAAGTTTTCATGAAGGGAAGGTGCCAGGGTTGGACACTTGAACCCGCAAAGTGGCAAATAGCGAAAATCGTCAAGGAAGGAGTCAACCCGACATTGACTTATCATGTCGCGTGAGATCGCAACAGGAGGGCACAAGAGTTTGACCCATGAACTCATGAAGGAGCGAGTTGCGAGAGGTGCTGGTATTTAAGCCCTAGCCTACGGTTACATGTGGAGGGTGCTAACAAGGAAAGGGGTCAACATTTTGTTGAATTCTCACGTCTCATGGATTCATGATATGAGAGCATGGGAGCTCGAAATTGAAACTCGTGAAGGCATGAGTAGCGAGAGGGGCTAACAGTTAAGCCTAGTTGACGGTCGTGCAAGGGAGGGACTGACAGAAAGGAGCTAAAACCATTTCATGATTTCGGGTCTTGTGGGACTGGAAAGGAGGAGTCAGGAGCTTTGACTCACGAACTCACGAGACTGCGAGTTACGATAAGTGAGTTTGGAATTGGGCCCTAGTCACCATGATGTGGTCGCATGGAAAAGGGGAGCTTACGCCTAGTGCTGTTCGCACAGGGAAGCCACCAAAAAGGACCTGTGGATCGATTGAAATTGAGATTCCAGCGAGGAATGGAAAGAATCGATCTGAATCAAAGGGGATAAAGAACGATCCTGTGAGTGGATATCGGTCCGAGGGACGATAGGTGTGTGTCAGTTGTGGTATAATAGCAAGAACTTTGTCTATAGATTTCAAGTAGAGAAGTCGAAGGCAAAAGAGGACAGAGCGTTGGAGACTCTATGAATGATTGCTTGCAAGTGAGCAGCAGGTTTTCCAGGAGGGCAGACAGGGACAATGATATGGCTACTGAAGGCCGAAGATATGCTGGGAGGAAAAGCCCAGAGTTGATGAGAAAAACTAAATGGGATGAAGAACTCGCTGAGATGAATGCGAGGATGGATGAACTTGCATTGAAGATGTAGCAGAATACCAGGTCAAGATGGGTATATGAATGGCCCATGAAGACAAAGATAAAATGGCCAATCAAGGATTTGATGACTAGAAGACAACATAGGTTGTTAGGAAGGTGGTTGAGGCATGCTCAAAACCTCAACAGACCAGAGAAAAGGGTTTAGATATGTGAGCCATAGACTGAGGGAAATCTCAGTGGTGCTGATGATGAATTGGGATCAGTTAAAGATCTCAAGCACTGCTAGGAGGGAAGAGAAGAAATCCCATATTGCCAGGTGGGAAAGGAGTTGAGATCATCTAAGGATCTCACATACTATCATGAGGAAATCCAGGGAATTTCACATTTCCAGGTGGGCAATGGATTGAGATCGTTGCGGGATCTCATAGACTGACAGGAGGGCAGCTGAGAGTTTCCAATTTACCAGGTGGGAAAGGGAACAAAGATGGGATCAGTTGATTCCATAGACTGCCAAGAGGGCAACATGGAAATCCCATATTTCCAGGCGAGCAGGGATGAGAATATGAGAATATCTGAGGGTCTCACTAATTCAGAGGTGAGTTTGAATCAGTCTGAGGAGCTGTTAGAAGAGGAGGATCAGAGGAGCCTTCTAATGATTCGGGGAATTCAAGTATTCCTACAACCTAGCCTAGGGGAGGCATAGATCTTTGTTACATATGCAACAATAGAGGTAGGACAACCAACTGAGACTGTCAAAGAAACATTGGAACAGACTTTGGAAGCTTCCCAAGTAGAAGAGGATGATGAGCATTCCGAGGAATGGCTCAATATTTTCATCCAGGAAACTAAAAGGACTACAACATTGGATCTTGCAGAAGTGGAGGAAGAGGAAGAAGCATACAAATTTAGTTTGGCTGATCTGTATGAACAAATTGAAGCCCTAGAGATAAGGGTGATAGTGCAGGGCATGCACATCCAACAGGTGAAGTTGGAGGTAGATGAAGAAGGCATGGGAGATCACAGTGATCTACCCAATTGCAGAAAAAATTTCCAACTAGAGAGACTGCATGAACAGGGCCAACCACTGGAGTAGCTGGACGAAGTGATCGACGAGATCAGAGAGATGATGTCAGGGTCAGCAGAAATTGTCAGCAAGGAGAAGCTGAGCAGAAGGAAAGAAGCAACAATAGTTGCAGCAGGGATATGGAGTAGATGAACAGCTACAGAAATTTGTGTGGGATCTAGGAGGATTTCCAAAGTTGAGAGAGGAATCTCATGAGCAGGAGCTCATGAATTTTGCAGCTGAGGAGTATGATGCAGGAGCATCTCTCCACGTCATCCAACCACGTCAGCGCATGCATTCAAAGCTGAAGAGAGGTGCAACCCTTATCTTCCATTTTGAATTTGAATGTAATTTAAAGTTTATGTTTTTGAGTCATGGGGCCATGCTATGCACACAAGTTGTAGATAGATAGGCCTTTAATGTTTGTAAGGCTGAGATCTAGATCTGATTTTTGGACTAGACAACCCATTCAATGTAATTGAATAGGGTAGGTGAGGTTGGAGGGAAGCGCTCTAAGAGCCGCCTCATGTAAAATATATTTCATTGTAATTGTATCTCATATGAGAGAGTCTGCAAGTAGAGAGTAGAAGAGAAGGAGCTGAGACTTTGATATAGTTCATTCTCAGAAACACCTTGTAAAAACATGCATTTGCTAATTTAATACAAACAACAGTTTTTCCTGCATATTGTCTGTTTTATGTGAATGTCTTAGTGTGTTCTTTTATGATGTAGATGTATGCTAGACATTTGGAGGGAGTCGTTTTGATTTTCAAGCTTGAGAGTTATTTGAGGCTTCATACCGGGAGGGTGTGACAGAACGCTATGTGTTCTGATAGCCAGTACACTAAAGCACTTATGAACTCTGCGGATTCAGAGAAAGGCATGCCAGGTGGGCACAATGGTTGAAATAAACAATTCAGAGGAAGAACTGTGAGGTTAATGAAGAACTTAGAGGCAAGGCTATGGAGAAGAACATAGTTGCAGACATAATCTCTTTGAGTTATGTGAAGCTCTACCAGGTGGGCATTGAGTCAGTGTAAGGAGTGCACAAAGGAAGAACTTTGCTATGAGTTCAATTGAAGTCAGATTCACTAAGGATTCTGAGAGCTCTGCCAGGAGGGCATTGAGAAGGTGCATAGGGTGCACAGAAGAGAGCTATGCAAGGAGGTCATTGAGCAGGTGCATAGGGTGCACAAGAGAGAACAAAATTGTTGGATGTTCTATAAGAAGATACTCTACTAGGGGGGAATTGAGCAAATGTGCAGATAGGCACAAAGAGGAAAAGAACTCTTTGAGTTCTGTTATTTAAGGAAGAATCCAGGAAAGGATCTTTCCAGGGTTGTTGAACACCCTGAGTACTCAGCAATAAGTTGTTTGAGTAGAAGGATATCCAAGAAGGCATCTGAATTATCCATCCGAGGGAGAAAGGAAAAAGGACGAGTTTCATTGGAGGTCGAAGCTACATGAAATCTTAGGATGGATAACACCTTGTGTACGTAGAGGTTCTGCAAGAAGTGCAAAAGCTGAAGAATCC
The DNA here is from genome assembly GCA_009831015.1 of Picea engelmannii. Classification (NCBI taxonomy): domain Eukaryota; kingdom Viridiplantae; phylum Streptophyta; class Pinopsida; order Pinales; family Pinaceae; genus Picea; species Picea engelmannii. Next base: position 314,674 of record ML780324.1, on the reverse strand, counting down.
TTTGAGGATTCGAGGAGAGAATATTATGAGGAATGACACCATTGAGAGCACAGGCGAGGACTCAAGTAGAAGATCTCACAGAGGAAAGAAGACAAAGGTCGAAGCCTTTGGACATTACGAAAAATTCTTCCAAGTTTGGGAAGAAAGCGCCGAAGCTTGGAAGGAGAAACAATTGCCATCGAGTTAAGCCGAGAAGATCTAGACCGTTGAAGTTTGTCACATCCAAGAGGCAGTACAGGAAGAGCGCACAGAAGAAATGATCTGAAGCCATCAGATCTCGAGCGAACAACTGTCAGTCATTAGATCTGACATAAGATGAATGAGGTTTAAACCTCACGCGAAGAGCAGTTAAAGGTGAAGTCCCGAAGAGGTTGTATCGGGATATCGATGATCAGGAGTTTAGGGGTCCGGAGGATGAGAGTCCGGGCACTCGACGAGAGTCTGGGCACTCGACGAGAGTTCGGGCACTCAACCTCTGAAATCGTGAAAGGGTCAGATTAAATCAGAGACATTCATTTGTGAGTGGAAACGTGTTGAAAGATCCTCTCTATCGGGGATTCAGACATCATGAGTCAGAGGAGGAAGACTCTTGACTTCATGAGTAGCGAAGTCGCAAAGAGATCAGGGTCATCTATCTGAGGAGGACAGGTGGCAGAGATCTATGGATCTCGCAAACTCGGAGGTTCACAAGGTGAGAGCCCAAGAGTTGGGCGATCCAAGTCGCGAAGTTATGAAATCATGAGGAGCGATGTTAGTCATTGGATCTGAAAGAGTGGGGGGACCATTGGATGAGGAACCCCATTGCATTTCGGGAATTTGTGGGTTCGGAGGCTGAAAGAAGTCATTTTTTACTTAACAGGTGATGAAGTGCCGAGATCCGGGCATGAGAGGACACATGGTAGAACCACAAGGTGAGGTCCATGTAATATACAGGTGGACACGCGTCACCTGGAGAAGGGAGTCAACACTTCGTTGACTTATTATATCTCAGGGATTCACAGAGTAAGAGCATGAGAGCTCAACCCTTTGGCATGCGAAGTCACGAGTAGCGAGAACGCGAAGAGAAAATTCAACCTCGGTTCTCGGGTTTTCATGAAGGGAAGGTGCCAAGGTTGGAAACTCAAACCATCGAAGTGGTGAATAGCGAAAAGTGTCAAGGAAGGAGTCAATCGGGCATTTACTTATCGCGTCTCGGGAGATCGCAATAGGAGGGCACAAGAGTTCGACCCACGAACTCACAAAGGAGCGAGTTGTGAGAGTTGTTGGTATTTAATCCCTATCCTATGGTTACGTGTGGAGGGATATGACAAGGAAAGGGGTCAACACTCTGTTGACTTCTCACGTCTTGGGGATTTGTGATATGAGAGCACAGGAGCTCGACATTGAAACTTGTGAAGGTGAGAGTAGCAAGAGGGGCTAACAATTAATCCTAGTTGGCAGTCGTGCAAGGGATGTGCTGACAGAAAGGAGCCAAAACCATTTCATGATCTCAGGTCTCCCGAGATTGGAAAGGAGGGGTCGGAAGCTTCGACTCATGAACTCATGAGACCATGAGTTATGATAAGTGACTTTGGAATTGAGCCTTGGTCACCATGCTGTGGTCACATGGAAAAGGGCAGCTTACACCTAGTGTTGTTCGCACATGGAAGCCACCAAAAAGGACCTGTGGATCGATTGAAATTGAGATTCCAATGAGGAATCGAAAGACCCGATCTGGCTTGAAGGGGATAAAGAACGATCCTGCAAGAGGATCTCGGTCTGAGGGTCGATAGGTCTACGTCACTGTGGCCAGATACACTTCGATCAGAACCATCATAGCTCTTGCATCTAAGATGAAGTGGAAGATGCACCAGATGAACGTGAAGATATATTTTCTAAACGGTTTCATTTAAGAGGAAGTGTATATAGAGAAACCTCAAGGATTCGAGGTTGAAGACAGGATGTCTCATGTCTATAGATTGAAGAACTCCTTATACAGATTCAAGCAAGCTCCTAAAAAACTTAGAACTTATCCTGTATTCAGATTGAGATTGACGATGCTACCGATGAAGAAAACTTCTGATGATTTATAGATACACCAGTCAATGTTCCAAGATGATATTGATGATGTTGTCCTCAAACCCACTTGATGTTGTTGATGATAAAGGCCTCTCTCTCTCTCTCATGATTCTACTGAAGAATACCCTTCTTGTTAAGGGGGACTATTAAAATAATGTAACTACAAAGTGTATTCTTATTATTATTTGATATATTATTCATCGGATCAATCCCCATTGTGGATTGATCATGTCGGTTATTATAAAGGACCAAATCCCCTTTTGCAGATTGGTCAAAAGATAATTGTAATAGGCAGAATAAGAAGTCAGCCCCAGAAGATATTAAAGAGGCCCCAAAATATAATAAAGGTGGTTATAACCACCCAGTTGGAGAAGTCGGCCCTGCCAGTGAAGAGACACTTCACACGTGCCAGTCTTGTATAAATAAAGAGGTTAGCACCTCACTTAGACACACAACTCACTTGTTCATTGAGAGACAAGTTTCAGATCTGCAGTTAGAGAAGAAGGAGAGAGAGTGGTGCATATTTGGGAGAGGATATTCTGTATTAGTTTGAGTTTTCTCTTGGCATTGTATTGGCTATCTAAAATAAGGAAGTTTTGTTAGGTTTTCTTCTCCTGGAGGGTTTCCCAAGATAAATGTTATGTCTCTTGTGATTGTGTATTTCTCAGTGATCTTGTATTATGCTATTGTTATCTATTGAATGCAAAAGAACTATAATAATGGCTTAAACATTAACAGAACCAACCTCTGGAAAGATGATTGATTTTTGGTGGCGGATTATCTATTTGATTCTAGTTTGAAGCTACCCAAATTTTTAGCGAGTCTTTTCTAAATTAGTGTCCGTAATATTTTCCAACGATGGTTTTGTCCGCCATTTCTTCCACTCCTTATAAGGTTAGGTCGTCCCCTAGAGTGAAGTTTTTATTTGTGGTGGAGGAACCTGGACATTTGTTGCATTTTTGGTGTCTTGTTCGTCGACTTCCTTGACTGTTGGAACTATGTTTCATTTGTTGTTTCCCCTCTAAAGACATTGAGCCACTCACTAGAATTTGACGGCCGAAGGTTTGCTGAGATAAACCCTTCGTCTACTGCTAGAGTGTGGTCCTGAAAGTAGCATTGTTCTTAGAAAGGGGTAGGGTGGGCCATAATCATGCCTTGCGAGTCTGCAGTAGTCTCAGCGAGGGGGGGAGGACCCAGGCTTTGAAGAGGTGGAGAGATAAGACTTTTGTTCTAGAGTGGGGGAAAGAGGAAGGCTTGGGATCGTAGGGTTTGGGGAGGACCAGGAGAAGATTGAGGGGGGGGGAAGGTGAGGGGGAGACTGTGAAGTGGAAGGGAAGAAGGAATCGTGGAGGGGAAGGAGGATGGGGGAATGGTTGTGGAAAGGGAAGGATTGGTTGAGAATTGTGGAGAGAAAATAGGAAAGGATCTTGTGCCTCCTATCCAAGATCAGTCGACTTGAGTCTGTCCCGGAAGAATCCCAGAGAAGCTTGAAAGCTGTGAAAAGAAATCTTCATGTGAGGCCGACGGTGTAAACCCTTCTAGTTTCTCAGAGAGGAACTGATCTTGACTGCCAGCTATCAAATTCCATGGAAACAGTTCTCCAGGCTGGGGAGAATAGTCCACCACGTCATCTTAGCCTGCCATGTTTCTAATGTGGCTGAATGAGGTGTTCCCCGGAGAAAATATTTGTTTTGATTGTCGTTGTAAAAAAACAAAGTAAAAGAAGGAGAGAAATACCTAGGGATTATTGTCTTTGAATGATCTGAGGCTTAGTAAGGGATCGGGGGGAGCCATCAGGTGGCCTAGGAAGGGTTCATAGGTTTGACTGTAGGAGGGAGTGGGGATGGGCGACAGGTCAGAGGGAAGAAGTTTAAGTTGGGTGGGAGGCTCATGACCGCAGTAGGTGGCCCGCGGGCCTCCGAAGCTCTTTGCCTGCATAGCTCATCTCCCAATCCCATCACTCCATTCAAATATATGGATGATTTACATTACTCAGATATTTTCTTATGACTTAGGTTCAATTGATAATATCAAACTCTTTCGTTAGGTTTTATAAAATGTTATGATAGTAATTATAATTGAAATATTGGTTACTTTATGTTAACTTTTTTGCATTTTTAAATATTTTATACATACTATTAAATTTGTTTTAAAAAGAGGTTATGTTATGAAGGTTTATGTTTGTTTGGAAAGTAAGAATTCTACCAAATGTCACCTATTGGAGCATGAACATTAGTTATATTTTCTACAATTGATTTAGTGTTTCTAACTTTTCAAATAGAAAAATAAAATTCTATGGAATTAGACATAATGAAGTATTAGGAAATTTGTTAAATAGTACTATAATGGTATTTTTATACATTTGTTTTGGAATATAATTTGAAATTTTACCAAAATAAGTTTTTTTAAACTATTATATACATATTGTTTCTAAATATTATATACATATTGTTAAGGTTATTGTTTTTCTTTAAATTATTATCAAGGAACACAACAATCCAGATGTAGTATTCTCGTACTCGCCATAACCCCTGTTAATCCCAAGGAGTCGGTAACTTGGATGCCTTTGTGCTAGTAATAGGTGTAGGGAGATATCTCCCAGAGAAGCCCTCCAAGTACACCCCAAGTTGTGTGGTCGATCGTGTATACAAAAGGATTTTGAGGTTGTCTAAGGAGGCACCCCCCTTTGATAGTGCTCTACACAAAAAACCTAAAACATAGTAAACTCTACCTTAATTAATAAAACACAAGTTCATATAATATTATGCTTAGTTGGGTGCCATACTTACTGAACTAGTTCCTAGACAACTATAAGGATGCACGGGACATAGGGATAGAGTAATTGGTTGGAAAGATCCTCCCTACTCATACTTCTACGATAGAGTAGGACCCTATCGCAGAGCTTGATACACGTCAATGGGAAGCATTTTGCAGCCCAAGATAAGAACTAGAAATGTCATCACCTTTTCTCGGTATCTCAGTGACATACAAGATAGCATAGACAACACTTGGAGTATAATTCCGTAAGTGGTGGCATAATATCAAGGGATAGCCAAATTTATGGCTACGAGACATAACATGTGGATCCAAGAATGCATGGATCCACCAAAAGAATGGTTGCAACTTCGGTTCTACATCAATGCAAAAGAAGTTGAGATGACAATGAGAGAATCGAAGGATGACTCGAGGATCCGAGTCATCACCAATGACATGCCCAAGGGAAAAAAGGTGGAAAAATAGTTGTCCAAGACACCTGGATGAGACAGTGTTTCACTGAAGAAACCAATAGAACAGGGAAATCCCAATCAAAAGACAATGCAACAGAAGAAGGGTAGTTTCCCAAAGAAGGATTCATAGACAGGAAAGAAGGAAACTGCCCCAGTGCAAGAAGAATAAGGAAGGGGGGACAGAACGATGTAGGAAACCCCTTCGGAAGCTACTCCAAAAGAAATAGGGCCACATAAATGGATAATTATACATGCAAGGGGACCACACAAGAAGTCCAAGCCCATAAACAAATCCTAAAGTATACGATCACCGAGGAAAATTATGATATGGTCGCATTGAGAGTATAGTATCATGCAACGAAGGATTTTGAAGAGGCTCAAAACCAAAGAGGAATGATACAAAATTATTTGGTCGATATTAGGCAGGTCTTAGAGAAAATACAAGAAGTTTAAAAGAATAAAAGGGGAACATAACCGATCCCCCCAACGACAAATGAAGAGGAAAGGACCACGTAGAATGAGGAAGACACCATAAAGACCATAGCGCAAGAAAGTCCAAGATTCCAAATAACAAAAAAAATGTTGTAGATGGAAGAGGCCATAACTCAAATGCCACTTCGAGACTTGTCATAGGTACATTTCGTACTAGCTCAAATACACACAAAGGCATTATACTGACTATAAGTCAATGTCATGCAGGAAGTGCAATTATGACCTAGAACAAACGTGATGGAATTTCAAACAACCATAAATGGAAAGGAGGCACTAAAACTGGTGGTAGTGGAGGTAAAGATGGAGACAGAAGAGGAGAATAAATGCAAAGATAACTTACAAAAAAACTTGGAGGAAGTATTCACAAGAATTCCAGACAACACACATGCAAGATACCAGATATATAAAATATGTAGAACAAAAATGAAATGCTAGAAATGGAAGAATAACAGTAAAATATCCAGCATAATCTTCACAATACACATAAATGATATACGAAATAGCAATAGAAATAGCACTTTGATTCAGATAGAAATGTTCACATGCCTCTTCAAGGGGGAAACCTCCAGTTGAGTAGTTCTTTGTTACAATAATATCCAAGCTAGGGTTTTCATACCCTCGACCCTTATTTATAATAAATATGTCTATTAAGAGAAGCATCTAGAGAAAGATCCTTCTAGAAGCAGAAGATTCTATTAGGTCTTCTTACATCCGCCTTATTCTATTTTATGGAAAGGCCTTATTAATATTGACCTTTATTACATCTGAATACATTGATCTACCTATGTTCCAGTTAGGACCTTAACATGTCCTCCTCCTTAAAAAGAACCTTGTCCTCAAGGCTTGAGATGTGGAAACTACTACAGAATGGTAGCTGGTTCCCAAGTGGCATCTGCTGGAGTCATATCTTTCCACTATACTAGCACTTCCTTGATGGTTCTCTAATGTAGGCGATGCTCAGGCTGGTCCAAAACTACTTCTGGTTGTAGCCAAATGGATCCTTCTTCAGCTAACTCTGGAAGGTTGGTTTGAATTTGGCACCCGGTTCCAATCACCTTCTTCAAGCATGAAACATGAAAAATAGGATGTAGCTTCAACTGACTGGGCAGAGCTAACTGATATGTGACTTGTCCCACATGCTTGAGAACTATGTAAGGGCAATAAAATTTGGGTGCTAGCTTCTAACACTGCTCGACCTTGAGGGAATATTTCTTATATGGTTGCAGTCACAGAAACACCTGATCCCCTTCTACAAATTGACGTTCGCAGAGACCTTGATCAGCTTGCTGCTTCATTCTATTATGGGCCATGACCAAGTTCTCTTTAAGAGTACGAAGGATATCCTCGTGGACTGTAAGTGTTTGGTCAACCACCTAGACCTTCGAGGTACCCGGTAAGTATGAGAGAACTGAAGGTGGCTTCTGTCCATACACTGCTTCAAAAGGAGTCATGCGAGTGGTTGTATGGTATGTAGTGTTGTACCACCATTTGGCAAGGGGTAACCATTGAGCCCACTAGTGTTGTTTTTCAGAGGCAAAGCACCTCATATATGTTTCCAAACACTTGTTGACGAATTCCATTTGACCATCTGTCTGGGGATGATAAGTTGAGCTGAGATGCAATTGTGTGCCTTGTAGCTTAAACAGTTCTTGCCAAAAATTGCTTGTGAAAGTTGGGTCTCGATCAGAAACAATAGAGTTTGGCATGCCATGAA
>ML780324.1:233961-298247 GCA_009831015.1 Picea engelmannii | reverse complement strand
CAGAGCATAGATGCACGGCAATAGATCTTATCGATTTAATTTCTGTATGTTTATGTTTATGTTCCCCAAGGGTTAGGTATTCAAGGGTTCTACAGACAAGGGTTTGCCCTGTGCTATAGCTCTTTGATATACGTGCGGGGTCCAACAGTAGTACTCGGCCCAATATCTCAGGGCATTAACTAAGGAGGATAGACCATACCCTTAGTTGTACTACCCAACTACCCAGGTACTAGAGAGTATCTTCCTAAGTGTTGTTCTCGGTGACACTATAGGAGTCCGACGACCGATAGGTTTATCTAAAGAGGGCTTTAGGAAATCTAGGCCGATTTGTACATAGGTGTTATCTGATGCGCTACCACTCGAAGGGGTACCAACAGGGGTTGCAAGGGTGGCTAACAGATGTGCGCTTAAGAACCACTTGTATTTCCTGCATGTATGAATCCCTCAACCATGGGTTTATGCACGTAACGACAGATCTCTGTGGTTTAAAGACGCCGGAATATGTCTCTACCCTGAAAAAAAAAAAATACCCACAATTTCTGCCAAGGAAAGTGCTCTGATACCACTTGCAAGATACCAGATATATAAAATATGCAGAACATAAATAAAATGCTAGAAATGGTAGAATAACAGTAAAATATCCATCATAATCTTCACAATAGCACAAAAATGATATAAGAATAGCAATAGAAATAGCACTTTGATTCATAAAGCAATGTTCACAGGCCTCTTCGAGGGGGAAACCTCCCATCATGCAGTGCTCTGTTACAATAATCTCCAAGCTAGGGTTTCATACCCTCGACCCTTATTTATACAAAATATGTCTATTAAGAGAAGCATCTAGAGGAAGATCCTTCTAGAAGCAGAAGCTTCTATTAGGTCTTCTTACATCTCTCTTATTCTATTTTATTGAAAGGCCTTTTTAATATTGACCTTTATTACATCCAAATACATTGATCTACCTATGTGTGGGTTAAGACCTTAACATGGAACCTCTGTGCATTCTGGACAGGAAAGAAACAGTACTACGAAACAGAGTCATTGCCCAGGTAAAAGTGCAATGGAAGCACTTTAGCCCTGAGGAGGCCACTTGGGAAGTGGATGAAGGTTTGAAAAAATACTATCCAACCCTATTTCAAGAGAGGAATGAACATTGAGGACAATGTTGTACTTAAGGGGGAGAGGATGTAATATCCTCAAATTTTAGAATATTGAATTCTAAGTGAACTCTGGAATAAATTTTTGTTTTTGGAAAATCCAGATTTGGAAATTATTTTCCATTTATGGGAAATCTAGATTTGGTATTTTTATTGTTGTAATTAAATATTTGATGACTGTTGGGAAAATATTTGACTTTCCCAACTAGCCTCTTTTATTTTGACACATGTGAAAGCCAAGCTTTTAATAAATTTAATGCTGGAAGACAAATGGAACATCTAGGTTAAAAATAACTGACCATGACTCCATGAGTGGGGAACATGTTTGAGTTATCTGAAGGATGATTTTTACAAGTGGAAAATGTGAAATTTGACCATTAGCAGCCCCTAAAAATCAAGGATTTGTAAATCTACAAATTTCACAAGGAGGGAAGGAAAGACCTAGGCACAAGGATGCATATAAAAACAACATATGGAGGAGGCAGTATGATGCTTAGTATGTTGGGGGGAAAGAAAATATTTGTTGTTATGAGCATTGATATCGTGAGGAAAAGGAATTTATGATCTGTGGATGGTGATTATAGCTAAGGAGGATCATTCAGTTTTCCCTTATGGACTCATGGTTAGGCTAGGGGTGAACATGGAAAGTGAACTTGGTTGTTATGTTCTATGGTTGGGTGTAACATGGTTGTTCCATTTGTATTCCAGCATCAGCTTTTAGATATGTATCTTGGCTTGTATTCCTTGTCAATGTTATGTTTATGATTATTATTGTTCATAATATGATGGCTTATCATATTTAAATAATATCGATTACATTCTTTATTTGAAATGTGATGGTGTTACATAAAGAAATGGTAGAACTATTTTTTTTTTCTACTAACCATTGGATTATATATGTATACTGAATTACTGTTCAAATATGTACAAACACCGCAGAGAATAGATAGAAGAATAACATTTTGAATACATTATTTATTACCACATAAATATAGTGAGGAACTCAAAGTATCTTACAAAATAAACTATTGTATTCAATTGATCATTGCTCAAAAAAATACTATAGTTGGAGTACCATAATCCAAACTCCACAAATTGTAAACAGAGCTCTAAGAAATTGTATAGAGAATTTGTATGTAATCGAAGTAATGCACACATAGATCAAAAATAGAATACATTTCGAGCAATATGTTCCATCATCTGATTACCTCCATTTGCATAACCTGGAAAAGAAGAAAAATGAGGGTTTAGTAAACTATTCTAGCATGTTAATGGAAATCAAATAATAAGAATAAATCAAGGACAATACTTAGTCTGAGCCTCGACGAAGGTTCAGATCACCTTTTATTTCTTGTGTGAAAATATATCCATAATCTAGGACGAGGAGGAGTGGACCCAAAATCGATTGATGGGTTCCCCCGCAAAACAGAAAAGGGCACCATCATTAATTTCACATATTGATGCGTAAGACTTTCACTTATAAAACAAAGAGATATGACAGTAGGTAATTATTACTGAAATAGATAGTGAAGAGATTAATCAACATGTAGCACATATTAATAGATCTCCAATCCCTGTGTAGAGAACCAGTAAACGAAAGAGTTGATTGTGGAAAAGTCAACGTCTAAACAAAGACTACATTTTAATTTTCCTGAAAGCACATAGTGGAATTTTCTGATTTGTGCAACGATCACAGTGAGGAAAGTATTAATTCAATAAGAATTCATAAGAGGTATATGAGACGCGACATGTGCATTTTTCACAATGAGTCACTACAAAATTAAATAACATTACAGTAAGGACCCAATACATAGTCTAAATCATGACTATGTGAAAACATAGTTTGAACGCTATGAATGGTTGGCATAAGAAAACACTTCCATAAACAATTTAAATCTAACAGATGAGATATTAAGTGGCCACGGGATAATCCATGACTATCTTGGCAAAGGTAAATTATTGCATTCCAAAGGATACAAACAATGTGTTTTTTTCAAACGAATAAGGTCCTACTAATTTTCCATGTATTTACATAGGACCAAATTTACAAATTTCCCCATAGAGGATTGATTTTGCCTTATATATTATCACTATTTATATACACAGAATGTAATTTATGAATTACCCACAGAGGGTTGATTTTTACTTATATATTATCGCTATATATATACAGAAGATGTAATTTAGAAATTACCCACAGAGGGTCAATTTTTCCTTATATATTATCGCTATATATATATACACATGATGTAATTTACGAATTACCCACAGAGGGTTAATTTTTCCATATATATTATCACTCTATATATACACATGATGTAATTTATGAAATGTCCTATAGAGTATTAATTTTCTATATATTTACACAAAGTATAAATTATGAAACTTCCCACAAAATATCAATATGGTTACAAACATACTGAGAATGTAATTTGTGGAATTTCCCATAGAGGGTTAATACATACATACATATATATATATATATGTGTGTGTGTGTGTGTGTGTGTGTGTGTGTGTGTGTGTAAAGTAATTATGAAACTTTCCTACTGAGTTTTCAACGACAAACAAGTCTGAATAACACCAACCTGCATAGCAAGGGTTTGGATCTTGGATGAATCCCATAGGGTAAGGTTAACAATATTACAATGGGGAATACAAGAAAATGCGAAAGGAAATAAGAGGGTTTAACGCTAATTTTTCTTTGGCCACGGTCTGTCTAGGAAGGAACCTCAAACTGAGAACTAAGTCTCAAATTGTATCATCTAACTTGCAAGGGACCATAAACATAATGGAATCCCTTGGAAAATGCATTACGGAGGCACAATTATAATACATTGTAAATCCTCAAAAAAATAAAGAAAAAATGAGAAGTTTGTCCTTGGAACCTATCTTATAGTTTTACATACCACAGAAACAGATATTTCATTCACGGGATATAGAGAACATAAGAAAAAAAACTGTTCACTTACCTTGTGCATGGAAGAACCTTTAGATGGGCGTTGCCTCTCCCTCCATCGCTCACATAGTTGAGCCATATGAAAACCTTCGGTTGTATTTCAGCGTATAGTCCATCGCTCAATAGATCTGAGCCCTACGAAAACCTCGGTTGTGTACATCACACAGGTAATGTGTGTTACATACTAAGGGGCAAGAAATGAAAACAAGGGTTACCTCGAAGGCCTCACGAAGAGAAGTAATAGACTTTGGTACACCCTTTTGTCATGCCATGTGAAGTCAAGGAGGTGGTAAGCCCACATTGGGAAGTATCCCCTAAGTGTCAAGTATGGAGGGTACGAGACAGGTCCCCCTTTAATGGGCCAGGCCAAGATTAAATGCCTACATGACCTGACCTGTGAGCCACCATTAAAATAGTTTCAAACCAATTTATTGTTGGTCCATGTCACTAGTCAGGTTACTAACATTCTGGCTATGGTATATGTTCACTACACTATACAAAGAGAATAAGATGTTATGGTATCCACATATTAGTCCATATGTTAAATGATAGGTATATCGTTGGGGATATTGTTAGTGTTATGGTAACATATAATAATTAGTATGTTAAACGATAGGTATATCATTTATGCTAAATTCATATGTGTTAAAGTACCCATATAATAGGTTGTATGGTAAACGATATACATATATTGTGGATAGTGTAGTCTTTTGGTATCTATATAGTAATCTATATGATTGAACGATGTATGTATTGTTGGGGATAATGTTACTGTTATAGTATCCATAAAATAATATATATGTTGAATGATATATATATATATATATGTATGGAAATTATTATGGTTATATCCATATGATATTCGACACGATAAATGATTCATACATTATTATGGTTAGTATTATGGATAGACTATGAGATAGTCTACAATCTACAGTCTATAGTATACATTGTTGATCGGATCTAGGATAATTATGTAGAACTGGATGATAGATGATTAATGATATTCTACTACACGCTAAATTATGGATAACATGTTTATTATAAGGACTATGATAGTCTTGGTCGCAAATTTATTCAATACAGACAAGTGTTTGTTTTTCATCCAATAACGAAGGTAACTCTGCTATGCTTACAATAAAAGAATAAATATGTTATTAATGTATTATCTTTGTGTCACAATCAATGTTGAAGAATCATGATGAGAGCATAGAATCCCTCAAGAAACAAATCATAGTGTACAGGGTAGAAGATCTTACAATAAAAGTTGTGGAGGTGAAAGGAAAAGGGGAAGAACTAGAAGGAAAATTCCACATCCTTACATGGGTTGTTAAGGAAGAGCCCATAACTTGAGTGAATTAGGATGAGCCACATGTTATTGTTGAGGGCATGTTGGGCGCAAGACTGATTTAAGGAGAGACCTATTTTTGGAAAGGAAGACCTAATTGTGAAGCACGAGCAACATCTGGAAAGAAAGCAACATGCATGAAAAGAAGGAAAAACAACATGCAAGAGGAAAAGCCACATGGTGAGGATTCAGACAAGACTAACCATATTAGGGTTATTGTTTTTTATAAGGATTGTAATGACTATAAGCTTTTAAAATAGTATAAATAATAACCTAGGAGGTCTAGGTTGGGGTTATGTTCGGTCATTGTTGGATAAGTGGCTAAATATTGTTGATAATTGTTGTTGAAAGTTGTCGAGTCGAAAAAGATAGATTTTGAGGGTTAGTTCATAGGTTGAGGAGTCTGGTGTGATCTAGTCCACCTCACATACGTTCCATAACCTCATGATGATTGTATTATTGAATATGTAATGCACACAATGAGATATTTTTCAACAGACTAAATAAAAGAACAAAGAAGTCAAATCTTTGTGGACGTTGCCAATGAGGGGGTGAACCACGATAAAAATTGTTATCTATGTGATGTTTCTTGAATTATTTTCCTTATATTAATGTTTATTTTATGAATGAATGTATAACTAGATGCAATAGAATTTATACGTGAGGTTAAACATGAATGAATCATAGAAATACTTTAATCAATAACAGTTTAATGTGTAAAGAAATATAGAATACACTCATAGATCCCCACTAATTCCTAGAATACAAGCACTTGAGCATTGCAGCCACCCATAAATCTATCTCGGGTGAGACTGTGTTTTTCAATCTATGAACAACGTTTCCTTCTGGTTCACAAGGAGGGTCGATGGTTTTAGAGGGTTTTGTTGGAAACTTGTTGAGATTCGAACATGGGTTATCCCTAGAGGTGAAAGAAAGAGATTCATCCAACAACATCCATAGCCCTGACTAATATATATCCATGTTCCCTAGTGGGGTCATATTTTCCTTTACATTCCTTCTCTATTTAGTTAGTGAAATTTTAGCATTCGATGGATGGGAAAAGTGATCTATTTTATCTTGATAGGGGACGACTTCCAACAATTGATATTTATTTGAATATTTTTTCACACCTGGCTAAACAGATTATCCCTTTTTGTTTTTCATCCTTTAGACTTCGACACTTCACCCTTCATCCAAGCATATATTTAGTGCATGGATGGTTCCTCTGTTACATAGGATGTAAAATATATACATGCTTGTGCCTAGGTCTTTCATTCCCTCCTTGGGAAAATTCACATCTTTACAAATCCCTAATTTTTAGAGGTTGCTAGTGATAACTCAAACTTGTTCCCCACTTATGGAGTCATCCAACATTGAATTTATTAAAAAATTTGTCTCATACATGTGTCCAATAAAGGAGGACAGTTCGACAAGTCAAATATTTTCCCAATATTCATTAAATAATTAATTACATAAACCGAAATTCTAAATTCAAATCTTCCATAATTGGCAAATAATTTCCAAATTGGAATTTTCCAAAAACGAAAATTTATTTTTTTCAAAATTCCACAAAGATTTTAATTGTCTATAATTTGAGGATATTACAACCACACAGCTATGGAAGAAATTGGAGGAATATGATAAGGTCCAAAAATTAGACCAACAAGAGGAGGAAATTGACACAGCAATCTAGGAGATGAAGCAGTGACAAAATTCCATGAGCATCATAGAGTGGTTGAAGGGCACATAGGAGATGAAGACCAAGAAAACATAATTGAAGACTTCCCCAAAAAAAAAACTTGCCAAACAATCCTAGTTAGAACCTCTGCACAAGAAAGCAACACAAATAATTGCGAAACTCGAGGAGGAGAACACAAGAATGGAACAAAATCATGTTGAGAGTGAAAAATCCCTCAAGGAACATATCAAAGTGTATAGGGTATACTAGCTTACACCAAAATTTTTGTAGGTGAAAGGAAAAAGGGGAAGAACTAGAAGGAAAATTTCACATCCTGACAGAGGCTGTTAAGGGAGCACACATCACCCGAGTGCCTGGGGACAAGCCACATGTTAGTGTTGGGGGCATGTTGGGCATATGCTTAATTTGAGGAGAGACCTGCTTTTGGAAAGGAATACCTAATTTTGGAGCTTGCTCAACAACTGGAAAGAAAGAAGCATGCACGAAAAGAAGTAAAAGAAAGATACAAGAGGAAAATCCACATGGCAAGGAGGAAGAGAAACCTAACCATATAGGGTTAGGGTTTTTGATAAGGACTGTAATGGCTATAAGATTCTAAAATAATATAAATAAGAACCTAGGAGGTCTAGGTTGGGGTTTTTTTCGATCATTGTTGGCTAAGTGGATAGAGATTGTTGATAAATGTTGTTGAAAGTTTTTGACCTGTAGAAGGGTCAAATAAGCTATATTTTGAGGGTTATATCATAGGCTAAGGAGCCTCATGTGATCTAGTACACATCACATAGGTTCCATAACCTTATCATGATTGTATTATTGAATATGTAATGCGTGTAATGCAATATTTTTCAACAAACTAAATAAAAGAATAGATAAGATGAATCTTTGTGGACATAGCCAAGGAGGGGGTGAACCACGGTAAAAATTGTGTTATGCGTGATGTTTCTTGAATTATTTTCATTCTATTAATTTTTATTTTATTTTATTTTATGATTAATTAGATGCAGTAGCATGCATGCATGAGGTTAAATATAAATGAATCTTAGAAATAATTTAATCAAAGAAAATTTAATGCATAAAGAAAGATAGAATACACTCCCATATCCCCACTCATTCCTAGAATGCAAGCAATTGATCATTGTAGTCACCCATAAATCTATCTTGGGTGAGACTGTGTTGTGTACTATATGCACAACGTTTCCTTCTGGTTCACCATGAGGGCCGATAGTTTTAGAGGGTTTTTTTGGAAACCTATTGAGATCCGAACCTGGTTCATCCCAAGAAATGAAATAAAGAGATTCAACCAACAACATCTATAGCCCTGACTAAGTAACTCCATGTCCCCTAGTCGGGACAATTTTTCCTTTACATTCCTTCTCAATTTAGTTAGTACAAGTCTATCATTCGATAGATGTGAAAAGCGAAGGATTTTATCGTGATATGGGATGAATTCCAGTGATTGATATTTATTTGAATATTTTTCACACTTGGCTACATAGGTTATCCCTTTTTGTTTTTCATCCTTTATACTTTGACACTTCGCCCTTCACACAAGGAGATACTTAGTGCATCGCTGGTTCCTCTGTTACATAAGATCTTCTCACCAACAAGAAAGAAAGGATTCCTATTGATTAACCACTATGTTAATTCATGGTTTACCTTTTGTGAGAATATTCCTTGATAGTCTCTATTCATGTTAAAATAAAGATTGGCCATTCACCTTATAACCTAGGCAGGGGATGCATGTTGATTCATGGACTATCTAGTGTGAGGATCTTCCTTTAAAAGACATAAAAAGGTGAGACACTTATATTTCATTAAATATAATTAGAGATCATAAGACAAACATAATTTAATAAATGAAATTCTTTGAAGGGAAAAGAGGATGATAGAATAATGAGAAGAAAAGTGTTATATTAGGGGGTGAACTTAGCCCAAAACCTTCTTGTATTTTAGAAATTAAACCTTTGATGAATTATAATCAACAATATGCAATTAGGATAGAAAGTGGATTGGTAAAGAAATCAAAGATTGAGTGTTTCCACCAGCTTAAAGGATATTCATGCATTCCAACCAGTTAGAAATTTGTATCCTCCTGAAAGAACTAATCCATGTGAATTATTGTATGTGTATTTCAAAGTTGGCGCTAGATGAGAATTGCACCTGTCATCATTATTTTCTGAGCACACCTAGTTCCATTGTGCAACCATATTCTTCAATGGGAAAGGGTTGGATAGGACTTCAATTCATTGTCCATCAAATTGATTTGGTTTGGTCTTCTGAGATATTCACTTCCTCTTCACTTATTGTAGCTCCAAAAATTATTCTATCGCATGATATATTTAGTTGATCATTATTCAAAATAGGTGTGTGATGCCAACTAAGCACTTGTATCAAGCGACATGTCTCATGATTGTGTATTTTTCCTCGATTCATGTCCTTTCATTGAAGAGATTAAAAAATTCTATGAGTCTACACAAAAGTGAAAAAGACATATCACCCATTAGGGATAGTGACTAGTAACACAAATTTATTTATAAGTTGATTTCAAACATTTTTTTTAACTAGTTAGACAATCTGAACAGAAGTGATGTTGCTCAACATAATTCTCTTCCAAAAGAGCATGTTCATAGAGATATTATAACATGAAAAAAGAATGAAAAAATGCATTCGGGTTGTCATGGGACACTCAATAAAAATCTAATTCTTTTGAAACCATATCGGACCATATCTGTGTGGATGTCTGATATGAAACCATCAATCTTACTAGTTCCAGTTGTTAATATTCTTGAATTGTACTTCTTTTCCTTGGTGAAAACAAAATATATAGCATGTTGACTGATCAAGACACCTTTAAACTTAAAAATACACCTTAAATATCGTGACACATGGACATGTGGTATTATTCATTTTTTAAGGACATTAGTTGCATTTTCTTAAGATGCAAAGTGTTTTTCAATATATGTTCTTTCAACAACTTAGTGTAATAAACTATTAATCTCTGTATGTTAGAGTGGGTGTTGCTAAAATGAAACATGATTCTTCTTGTAGGAATTCATAACAAATTATGCATAGGTTTTCCTCAGGATAACCACATTTAGGGCAATCTTTTAATCAAAAGATGAAAAATGAAATGTGTTAAATGGAAAGGAAAAATAATTTTTACAAAAAGGAATTTAGACAAAAAGCAATCATCATGAGATGCAAACTAAAGCAGTTGGATTTCATGGTATTTATTGACGCCACCAAGACAAATCAAAATCTACCCTATGCAAATGAAAAAAAATTAAAACATCTAAGTTATGTAGGAAGAAGGAAGTAAAATAAATATTCCTAATCCTATTCCTAACCTATCTTATAGTGGTTGAAAGAAGGTTATTTGAAAGCATAATGCCACTGCATCCATTAAAGTTGTTAGCGCCGCAATTTTTTCTTCACTTAGGGTCATTTTTAGTTGAGTCATGGATTGTATGTCAAGGTACGTAAGGTCAGGTACTTAACAACATAAGGGACAAAGTCAACAAATGGTCATTTGGCCCTTGGAAATGGGAAGGGATGTTAGAGGTGAAACATGTGTAAATGGTACGGGCACTTTGTTCCCAGAGAGTCAGGTCTTGTTTAAAGGGAGTCTCTACATACCCTAGGTCATTTCAAGTAGTTAATGGAAGTCACGTCAGCAAGTGCAGTAACCATTATCAACTCATTATGAAGGCTGGGAGAATGAAAAATCACGGTGTTCGTATCATGTATGCCCTGTAGCCCTTATCGCTTGTACTTTACATGTGGGGATGTTGTATGGAAAATCTGCAATTCGATTCAAAACATCCAGTTTCCATGAATTCAGTGTTCCTTCGAATTATTCCTCCTTCCCCCCAATTTGTTATAAATTCCATATGCTCTGCACCCATTTTATTCGTGAAATTAGGTGCACACACTATTTGTAATTTTTCTTGCAAGCCCGGGTTGATCTAATTTTCCACCTTGGGCATTTGATGGATCGACCACGTGCAAGATAAATATTGGTCACACCATGGTGACCTCCCAAAACATAATAAAGGGCATGCAAAGTAATAAATTGTCTAGCCCGAGCCCCAAAGTGACTGGGATTCATTCTCACTCACAACATGCATCCCTAAGGATCAAAAGGGAGTTTTCCCTTTACCCACGAAAATAATGATATCACAGCATGTGGAACCTAGAGTGGAAGGGCCTGATAATGAAGGAAGTAAATTAGAATCCCTATCTCTCCAACAACAGATACCTTAGAGAAGGGGCAGGCCAAGGAAGAAAAAGGAAGTTGGGGGAACCCGAGTCCCAAACGAGCCGCATGAGAGATCAGTTGTCGAAGAATTACTTATGCGTGTTGTTCGGCTGGAACCTGTTGAAGGTAAAAGCCAAGAAAGTGGGAGAAGGATGATGAGGATGGATGTCATAGGTACAAATGTTCAAGATCCATCTTAGCAGCTGAAAGAAGATAAAATATCCATTGTCAAACTCTACCATGAAAACAAGGAGTTGAGACAATAACTAGCAACAAAGATCTTCAAAGTGTCAAAAGCACAAGGTTGCGAAGGGAAATTGACGTGGATAAAGAGAGAGATTATATAGGTGAAGGATACAATTGTAAAACTGTGAGAAACATAGAGG
The DNA here is from genome assembly GCA_009831015.1 of Picea engelmannii. NCBI lineage: Eukaryota > Viridiplantae > Streptophyta > Pinopsida > Pinales > Pinaceae > Picea > Picea engelmannii. The sequence continues at coordinate 286,443 of ML780324.1, read as the reverse complement.
ATGTCTTAAGAAAGGTATGAAAATCATTTCAGAGAATGTGAAGAGACTGAGGAGAAAGCCTGCACAACTCTTTCCAACATTCAAAAGAAACATGATTAATCGAGTTCCTCCTTGTATCCTCAAACAAAGAGAAAATATTGATAGTTTTGAAGGAGGCATCACCCTAAAACGTTTCGTCATTTTGATAACAACCATGGCAATCAACAGCCACTTTCCATGCACACTCCCCAACAGATGAGTGCACAACATAAATCAAAGTTGTTACAGTAGATAATAGGACTCTGAAAAACACTTGTCCATTCAAATATTTGATCGAAGTAAAGAATTGAAAAATCACTCTCTCATGACAAGACCCGGTCGATAACCGAATCCCCATGGAAAAATACAGGCATTCATGATGTAGCCAGATGTATTTATTGTTTATTTTTGGAAAACCCTCATGAGAAGAGTCGTTTAACGCACAACAATAAATTTCCTAGTTTTTAGAGATATTAGCTAGAAGAGTAGGGTATCCCAAGCGGCACCCTCACCTATATATTTGATATTTTCTATGTAATCTAAGTTAGTTGGAAAACTAGTGTAGACAGTGTCTATTGAATGTAGTTTGAGCTCGATCAAAATTTAATTCAAAAATCTTGAAGATTTGATGAAAAGATTCTATTTGCAGCATTGGATGTATTTTTTCCATTCTTTGCATATGTATTTCCTATATCCTTTATTCATATCTATTTTTGTCTAAATAGGAATGTATTTCAAACTTGGGATTCACTGCACAATGCCCTAGGATTCATGTGATTTAGCCAACCCGTTTCTTCTAAGTTAACTCTGAATTCATCCCCAACGGTGCTCCAAGTTGCTTCTTGTGTTTTTCTCCCACCACACAGTATGACTTTAAAATGAAGACTGTTGCTCGCTTAGCCTTTTGTTATCACTGAAATTTTATCCGCAAATGGTTATAAGAATTCAGCATCGCCAAAAAATTATGAGGTCACCCATGGACCAGAATTAACACAAAAGCATTTCCAAAGGGTCAAAATCTATACAACTAGTGCAAAAAATTAAAGGGTGTTATGAAGACACAAGGCGCGTGTGCACATGAACAAAACATAAATGCAAGATTCGTGTACATGTGCATGATATGCGATTGTTGTCGCAAAAAGCCATGCACCTGAGAAACAATGCATTAATGAGAGTGGTCGGCCTCCCACCCACTCCTGGTTCAGCTTCCAAGTTGATTTGACAGTCAAATCTGGACTGGATTCGATTGGGTGGCTAGTCAAAGACCTAGAAATGCTCTAATTAGCCTCTTTACACACTAAAAACTAGTTGGACAATACCTCAAAGGAATGCTATAAAAAGGCCATGGATACACTTCATTTTTCAAGGAATTCATAGAAAAGTTATGTTTCCATTATTATCTTGAGGAAGCTTCTATCCTTACCAAGAGTATACTTGCATCATTGCATTGGGAAATCCATCTCACCCCTTCAGTGGATTAACAAAGAAATCTTTCACAATTTTCATTTTCATTTTCAAAGTTGTAAGTTTTGAAATAATGTAACTGCAAAGAACATTCTTCTTATTATTTTATTATTGGATTAAATCCCCATTGTGGATTAATCATGTCATTATCATTATTATTGTTATTGGATTAATCCCCATTGAGGATTAATCATGTCGGTAATTGTATAAGGACCAAATCTCGTTTTGCGGATTGGTCATCGGACAATTACAAAGGGAAGAATAAGAGGTCGGATCCAACAGTTATAATGGAAGACCCATAATTAATTAAAGGTGGGTTTACCCACCCAGAGTGAGAGGTCGACCCTGCCAGATTGTGAACTTTCACACGTGCTAGTTTGATATAAATAAGAGGCTAGCGCCTCACTTCTAACACACAACTCAATTGCTCATTCTCTTATGAGTCAAGCTACAATTACAAGTTGGAAAGAGGAGAAGAAGAGTGGTGCATCTCTTGGGGAGGACTTTCTTTATTGGTTTGAGTTATCTCTTGAACATTGTATAAGCTATTTATGATAAAGAAGTTTTTGTTGGGTTTTCTTCCCCTAGAGGGTTTCCCAAGATAAATGTTGTGTTTCTTGTGAATGTGTATTTCTCAGTGATCTTGTTCTTATTATGCTCTTATCTATTGAAATGCAAAGAACTATAATAATGGCATAAACATTAACATGGAATCAGAGCAAACCTGAAGGAAGCACAATTTGCAAGAGGAAAAACGTCATTGTTACTGTACCCAAAAATTAAGGTTTTGCAAAATTGAGTATTTTCAGCTCCCTAACATCCTAGAAAGTTGCGCCCTCCCCCAAGGATCAATTTGGCACCTAGAGCGCACCTTTTTAGTGGATGGATCTCCCAGAAAGTTAAACCCTAGTTTCACAAAAGTACCAGAAGTACCAGAAAGCCAGTACCAGAAGTACCAGAAGTACCAGAGTACCAAAAGTACCAGAAGCACCAGTCTATAAATCCGCAGATCATATTTGACGGGGTAAAATTTTGATTTTCTCATATCTGAGGACACCAGGCTACTCGCGTCAGCGAAGCGTACCTCCTGGTAAGGTCAAAACTTGATTTCGAGCACTTTCAATTTTTGGTTATTTTTGTTGCTGAAAGTACAAGATGTCTGCAAGCACAATGCTTGTTGAGAAATTAGAAGGCATAGACAACTTCCATGCGTGGAAGTATAGGATCAGTCTAATCCTTGCAGAGAATGACCTATCAAGATTTATCAAAGAAGAAGTGAAGGAACCTGGAGATGTCGTAGAGAAAGTGAAGCATCAGAAGGACTCAATTAGGGCTCAAAGAATCATTGCAAATTCAATCAAGGACCGCCTGATCCCGTATGTATCGTCAAAAGAAACCTTGAAGGAGATGTTTGATGCTCTAAGAAAACTATATGAAGGAAAGAACATCAATCGAAAGATGAATCTCAGAAACCAGTTGAAGAATACCAAGATGCAGAAAGGAGAAATGATTCAAGAATACTTCTCCCGAATATCTGAGATAAAAGAATAGTTGAAAGAGATTGGAGACACCATCGACGAAGAAGAATTTGTAATAACCACCCTAAATTGTCTCGCAAGACCTTGAGATTCCTTCATCCAGTCAGTATGCGACAGAAAGGAGAAACTACAATTTGAAATCCTATGGGAAGAATGCACCCAAGAAGAGACAAGGGTAGCCAACCATGAAGCACTACTAGAAAGGGACGATGATCAAGCCCTAGCTACTCATACAAAAGGAGGAAGGAAGAAACCCTACTTCAAAAGGGAATCTCATAGAGAACCGCAACCATCAAACAAGTTCAACAACCAAGAATCTCATTCAAGAAATTTTCAGAAGAAAGGACAACGCAAGGGATGAGATCTCTCATCTATACAATGCTATCATTGTGATAAGATGGGACACAAGGTGAATAATTTTCCAGTTAGAAGAGAAGAGTACAAGAGGAAGCACAAAAGGAAACATGCTCACATTGTTGAAGATGAAGAACCACCTATGAAGATGATTAAGGACCATGTCTTAATCTCAGCTCTCTCAGGATCTGTATCACCTGGAGAAGGCACATGGATCATTGATAGCGGTGCATTAAAGCATATGACGGGTAAGAAAAATACTCTCTCTTGTCTTTCAGAATCAAACTACAAGCTAGATTCATAAAACTCAATAACTATGAAGGACGTACTCTATGTATCGGGCCTAAAGAAGAACTTACTCTCCGTATCAGCTTGAGACAAGAAAGGCTATAGAGTTTCCTTCATAGATGGATAAGTTCTTATGTGGGCTAAGGGAGAAACCTTAAATGAAGCAATCATCATTGGAAGTGAAGAAAATGGTTTATATAAGCTGAAGGGTCACCCAGAAACTGCTATGACCCATGCCATCAAAAATTCATGCGAACTTTGGCATAGAAGATTGGCCCACATCAACTACAAGGCACTACCTTACATATGAAAAGTTGTCATAGGTTTACCAGAACTCAAGGTTGATCAAGAAGGCATATGCAATGGATGTGCGCAAGGGAAGAAAATCAATAACCCCTTTCCAAAGAGGGACAACAAAGCAGAAGGAGCATTGGAACTCATCCATTCAGACGCGTGTGGCCAAATGCCATCATCCTCCATTAGCGGGTATGTATACTATGTATCATTTATTGATGATTATTCTCATAAGACATGGATCTAAAGATGAAGTATTCAGTAAATTCAAGGAATTCAAAGCCTTGATAGAGAATCTTTCCTAAAGAGAGATTAAGATACTCAGGTCAGATATTGGAGGAGAATATACCTTGAAGGAGTTTGTAAGATTCTGCATAGATGTGAGGATCAAGAGGGAACTAAGTACTCCTTATAATCCCCAACAAAACAATGTTGCTGAAAGGAAGAACAGAACGATTATGGAAGCTGTGAAGACCATGATTCACGATCAAGATCTTCCTATGTGCTTATGGGCAGAAGCAGCTATGGCAGCTGTTTATGTGAAGAACAGACTATCCTATAGTGCACTTGGGTTCAAGACCCCAGAAGAGATGTTCACTGGAAAGAATATAGAGGTAATCCATCTCAAAATATTTTGTTGTCCATTGTTTATCCATATACCAAAAGAGAAAAGAAACAAGTTGGAGCCCTCCGGAAAGAAGGGAATATTTGTGGGATACTGTGAGGTATCCAAGGCCTTCAGAATCTACATACCTGGTCACCACCATATTGAGATCAGAAGGGACATGACCTTTGATGAAGAAGATGCACTTAAGAAATCAAGAAGATGTTAGCTTGAAGAGGTATATGAAGAGGAACCTGTAAATCCCAGGATGATAGAATCCATGAGGGAAGTTCCCAGAGTTGTAGAACCTATAAGGGAAGTCATAACTTCCCCTGATGAGGAGACTCCTGAAGATCATGATATCACAGAAGTTCAAGAACCTCCTCAAATGATTTTCTTCCATAAAAGAAATCCTGCTTGGGTAAGAGAGATTATTCAAGATGGAGAGAAGTATGGTTTTCCAGAAGGAACCACAAGACAGGTGAAGATACCAAATACATTCTCCAGTTACACGACTTTGATGTGCAATCTACTTGATGATGAACGCACATGTTTTGAAGAGGCCATCCAGACGAAGGAATGGGAAGATGCCATGACAGAGGAATACCAATCCATAATAAAGAATGATGTATGGGAAATAGTTCCCAGACCAAAAAGTAAGGATGTGGTATCATCAAAATTGCTCCTCAAAATAAAAAAATGTTGTTGATGGAAGTATTGAGAAATATAAAGCAAGATTTGTCACTCATGGCTTTTCCAAGAAGGAAGGTATTGACTATGAAGAGACATTCGCTCCTGTGGCCAGATACACTTCGATCAAAACCATTATAGCTCTTGCTGCCAAGATGAAATGGAAGCTGCACCAGATGGACGTGAAGACAACTTTCCTGAATGGTATTATCGAAGAGGCAGTGTATATAGATCAACCCCAAGGATTTGAGGTTGAAGACAAGAAGTCTCATGTCTATCGATTGAAGAAATCCTTATACGGATTGAAGAAAGCTCCTAGAGATTGGTATGTCCATATAGATAGTTTCTTGATGAGCTTGGGCTTTACCAAGAGTAAAGCAAACTCAAATCTCTACTTCAAAATTATGGATAATGAACTAGTAATACTATTACTATATGTGGATGACTTATTTTTAACTGGAGAAGAAAATCTCATCGTTGAATGTAAACAGAGACTTGCCGCAGAATTTGAAATGAAAGACCTTGGTCTAATGCATTACTTCTTAGGCCTTGAGGTATGGCAGAGTCCAGAGAGAATCTTCCTTAACCAAGGGAAGTACACAGTTGAAATCTTAAAGAGATTCAACATGCTAGAATGCAAGACCATGAATACTCCCATGGAAGTGAAGCTGGAGCTGTTGGTCGATACATCATCAGATTTGATAGATGCCACTCTGTACAGACAGATTACTAGATTGTTTATGTACCTGACGAACACCAGACTAGACATCTATTTTGCAGTGAACACCTTGAGTCAGTTTCTGATAGAGCCCAGACGTGTTCATTTAGTGGCTGCAAAACATGTGATGAGGTACCTTAAAGGTACAATGGATTATGGTCTCAGCTATGATGGAGATCATGACTTCACACTGAGTGGATATACTGATGTAAATTGGGTAGGAAGCGATCAGCTATGATCTCATGGCAGAGTAGGAAGCAATCCAGTATTTCTCTCAGCACAGTGGAAGCATAGTACATTGCCGCATGTTCTGCTAGCTGCGAAGCTATATGGCTTCGAAATTTGCTGACATGCCTATTTGATTTGGAGATGAGAGAAACCACGATCCTATGTGACAATCAAAGCTGCATTAAAATGATAGAGAATCATGTGTTCCACGACAGGTCGAAGCACATAGAGATCCGCTATCATTTCATCCACGACATGGTATAGAGAGGAGCCTTGAAGATCCAGTACATTAGCACAGATGAACAGGTTGCTGATGTGATGACTAAGCCTCTATCTCGTGTAAAGTTTGAACACTTTTGAGAGAAGCTTGGTATTGTCCGAAAGGACCTTCCCTAAAAGGGGGAGTAGATGTATTCTTTTCTTCTGACCTCGCTGTTAGACGTAAAGCAAGATGAGTCATGCTTTTGACCTCGTTGTTAGAGGTAAAGCATGACGCTGTGTGATCCTTGCTTCTGACCTCGTTGTTAGATGTAAAAAAAGATGAGTCATGCTTCTGACCTCACTATTAGACGTAAAACATGACATCGTGTGATCCGTGCTTATGACCTCGTTGTTAGACGTAAAGAAAGATGAGTCATGCTTCTGACCTCACTATTAGACGTAAAGCATGACGTTGTGTGATCCTTGCTTCTGACCTCATTGTTAGACATAAAGCAAGATGAGTTATGCTTCTAACCTAGTTGTTAGATGTAAAGCATAACATCGTTGATTCCTTGCTTCTGACCTAGTTGTTATATGTAAAGAAAGATGAGTCATGCTTTTGACCTAGTTGTTAGACGTAAAGAATGATGTTGTGATTCCTCGCTTCTGACCTCGTTGTTAGATGTAAAGTGATATCTTGATGTGTTCCTTGATTCTAACCTCGTTGTTAGACATAAAGCAAGATGAGTCATGCTTCTGACCTAGTTGTTAGACATAAAGCATGACGTTGTGATTCCTTGCTTTTGACCTAGTTGTTAGACGTAAATCAAGATGATGATATTACTTGCTTCTGACCTAGTTGTTAGACGTAATGCAAGATGTGACTGATACTGAGCTACCAACTTAACCGCTGTGACATTGAGCTAGTGTAGTACTGTGATGTGATAGCCTAGTGCTGTAATGAGGTATCATTTTTATTGATACATATTTGATGCAGATGATGATAGAATTCTTTCAAGAATGATGATGTTGCTGATGAAGAAAACTTTCGATGACTTGTAAATGTGCTAGACAATGGTTCATGATGATATTGACGATACTGTCCTCTAGATGCCACTGATGATGCAAACCTCTCTCACCTGATGCTGATGAAGAATACCCTTGATGTTAAGGGGGACTATTGAAATAATGTAACTGCGAAGAGCATTCCTATTATTATTTTATTATTGGATTAAATCCCCATTGCGGATTAATCATGTCATTATTATTATTGTTGTTATTGGATTAATCCCTATTGAGGATTAATCATGTCGGTAATTGTATAAGGACCAAATCCCCTTTTGCAGATTGGTCATCGAACAATTACAAAGGGCATAATAAGAAGTCGGCTCCAATAGTTATAATGGAAGACCCAAAATTAATTAAAGGTGGGTTTACCCACCCAGAGTGAGAGGTCAGCCCTGCCAGATTGTGACCTTTCACATGTGCCAGTTTGATATAAATAAGAGGCTAGCACCTCACTTCTAACACACAACTCACTTGCTCATTCTCTTATGAGGCAAGCTGCAATTACAAGTTGGAGAGAGGAGAAGAAGAGGTGCATCTCTTGGGGAGGAATTTCTGTATTGGTTTGAGTTATCTCTTGAACATTGTATAAGCTATTTATGATAAGGAAGCTTTTGCTGGGTTTTCTTCCCCTAGAGGGTTTCCGAGGATAAATGTTGTGTCTCTTGTGAATGTGTATTTCTCAGTGATCTTGTTCTTATTATGCTCTTATCTATTGAAATGAAAAGAACTATAATAATGGCATAAACATTAACAGCAAGAAGAGCTTATTTGTGGGGGTCCAAGAGCCCTCCCTTGGAGGAAGAAGGGACTCATAGTCCTCTTTCTTCTCGGTGTTTTCTTTCACTAATATCATCCTTATCATTGGTGACATAGGTCTAATTGTTTCTTTTGTCCTTATGTCCCTATGTTCATTAATTTAGTTGTTGTTTTATTTCTTAGTTTATTTCTTAGTTGTTCTTTTATATTTCTTTCTCTAACCCTTTTCCTTACAATTGTCCTGCTTAGCAAACCCAACTAAGCTTGCAAGCACCTCTATTTTTCTCACTAAGGTGACAAAAGAGGCATAATAGATTGGCGACTCCACCGGGGAAAGGTATCGATTTCCTACTCCATTTGGGTTTTTCTAGCTCTTCTTCTGGTTTATTTAACTTGCAGGTTCATTAACCGGCCTAAGCCGACCTGCTAATCATCCAATTCCAAGTTGAATTGAGAGAATTTCATTCGAAATTTCATTCACAGCCGTGTGTCACTTGTGCATGGGTTTTTCGGCGCATAGACACGCATCGTGTGCACATGCGCTTTGTGCGGCTTTGTCTCCACTAATATTTCTTAAAAGTGATTTCATGCATGTTTTAAGCTGCACCACACTTAGTTACCTATTCATATAAATGGATTATTCAAAACACATAGGCACTTAGGGGGTTAAAATCATTATTTCCTCTTTTTCTTTCATTTTTACCACATGCATGGCTTGCTTTGACTAAAAATATAAGTTGGAAATCATTTGTAATCACATCTAGCTTGCATTGGGACTAGAAGTTGGTTAAACAATAGCTTAGTATGCTCTTCTCTCGTGCCTCCAAGTGACCTTGAGAATCAAAAAAAGATTTTGGAACAATTTCATCTCCCTTAAGAAGAATAAAACCTTTAGGAGAGGACAACAATACTTCTTGGGACTCCTCTTAGTTTATTTTTTCAAACACATCTTAAGATTGTAATGGGCCCATACATGCCCACATGCTACAAAGGTAGGATAGTGTTGAAATCTACTTTCTTAGATCAAATCACTAGTGAAGTTTAAAGGTTTTGTAACAAGCCCACACATGGTCACAATCTAGGATAGTTTCAAAGTTTTTCTTAGATTAAATCACAATAGGGAGTTAAAAGAATAGTAATGGACCCACATGTCCACATGCTAGCTTCCTAGGGACTTTTGAATTATGAAAGGTTGTACCAAAGGAACTTAGTTAATTAGGTAATCAACACTTGTAAGGACCAAGTGAAGTCCACATGCAGCAAGGTGACACCTAATGCATTAAAAATTTGCACACTTCCACTCATTCACACACAAAAGTCACTTATCACTCACATAGCTTTTTCTTGAAATGTGGAGGTCAAAGTAATTTTCCTCCAAAGGGATACCAAAACACCCCACCCTTTTCTTGACGAAACTATCCACTCCCATTTAATTTCAACGAGGTTGGTTCACACCCCCAACCTCTCGAAACAACTACATCTAATTTTTTTCTAAAAACTCACTAAGTTTTCCTCCACAAGAGGTGCCAAAAGAAGTTTTTTAGTCTAGGTAGGATTTCGGGGATAGGCATCCAAATAACTCTCCGTCATCTGGTTCTCTCATTAACAAAACCATAGAAGTTGTTAAATAGGGAACCAGAAATCCTCCAAGTCAAGTGTTCCTAACACCATAAGACACAGAGATACTCGTGAAGGGTTGAAGGCTGAGGTCTGGTTGTTTTGTGCGTCCCCCCTTGAGGCACCCACTTCTGGGACGGGATCCATCCCGTGACCCATTTCTTAGGCCGAAAATCTAAATGTCACGCTTTGACCGAGGTACCTAGTGACCAAAGTTTAGGACATCTACCCGGGTGGCAATTGTGGGCTGCAATTTTACCTTGATCGGATTTTGTGTGGTTATTGGAAAATATCGCCATCTCTTTCAGGATATTCCCCCTTTACCCCTCATTATAACTGATTATTTCATCCTTCACTAGTCTCTCTTTCGGTGACTTTAGACCCCACTGTTGAGTACTATTGGAAGGTCCACATCTTTTAGGACATGAGCATTTGTTTTCTTTGATTCCCCACGTGGAAAAAACCCACTTATCGACATATATGCTTCTTTTTCAAACCACTTTATGTATGATGTACTTCTGATTACATTTTGATTTGCATATATATATTGTGTAAAGTTCAAAATTTGCAACAACGGCTCTTGTTTCTTTATTACTCTAACCACCATTTGTACACATTCACTTATCTAGTTGGACATCATAGGGGACCCATAGAATCCCCGTCATTCTTGACACTTGCAAAAACTCCCTCCTATCTTAGGGGGGGTGTCTGGTCTTTCCTACTCATCAACACCACCGTCTCACACTCCAGTGAGTGCCACTGTCTTAGGATCAACCTTGCTTAGTTTCACATTACTTGGTTCCATTTCCTAAGGTCCTCCATCCACTCACTCTCCTTTACATGGAAGTCGGGGGCCAACCTCCTCTCAAGGGGCAAGTACCAACCCACCTAGCTCCCCTCCAAGGTCAGGTTCACAGAACACTCCTACCATGGCGTGAGCTAATCCTCAACCAAAACTCCTGATGCCATATTTGGCCTCTCTTAACATACCAGATATAAGAAAACTCACCAATGATCCTATATTGCATGACCCCACATGGCCTGCAATGCCCACCAAACTACCTTCAGACATCCCCAAGTTTGAAGGAAAGGCAGGACATGACCCTACCAACCATGTCATGAATTTCAACCTATGGTTCTCTTCCAATAGAATTATGGATGATTCCATCAAACTACGATTATTTCAACGTACACTCACTAGCCCATCAACCAAATGGTATGTAGATGAAAAATTAGGGTCCCATGTGACTTTCGAGTCCTTGGCCAAAGAATTTTTTACCTTCTTTCAATTACCAATTCGCCATGACAATGGTTTGGAACTACTCTCTAATTTCAAACAAACCTCAGCCACACATATCACTGATCACATTCATGAGTGGCGTAGGTGACGTAGTTTGTGCAAAGTAGAAACCACCAAACAACAGTGTCTTGACTGGTTTCTTAGATCACTTGTCTCTCTCCTCAGTAAGGATGCAGCTTCCACCTTCCCTCAATCAGAAGAAGAATCCATCAATAAGGCTCAACAATACGGCCTTATCTATTCACAATCAGGGTACTTATACACTGTACTCCCTAATCTCCCAAAACCTGTGCCATTTGGCCAAGACAAACCTGGGATGTCTCACTCAGTAGATAGACTGATTGGTAATACCACTCACCACGGTCCACAACCCCAACAACCACCAATGTATGGAACACTTCAATATCCATCGACATATGGGGGCACCTCTTATTACCCCCCATCCCCTTATCAACAACCATACCCTATTGCTATACCTCCACCCATCAATGGGCCATCGTCGGCACCCCCCATACACCCACCTATTCAAACAAGTTATGGTACCCCCTCTACCTCATCTTATAGTACTAGTGAAAGTGTCATGCCTCCCTATTTACCTTACGGATCATTTCCCCCACAAAATCCATACTTTCCATTTCTTGGTCCCCCATAACCCATCGCTCCCCCACATCCTCATGTTGGGGTGAATTTTGTTCAACCCTCTCCCATTAAGCAATATCAAAATTTCGAATAGCTGAATATGGAAAACCTGAACCACCCGTCGAATAATTCCAAAAAGAAAGGAAGAAATAGGAACAACAACAACCCAGGTCGAGGCGGGAATCAGCCCCAATAGAACCAACCTAATGGGGGCAACCAGAACCAAGGGAATCAGAACCCCAAGGGGGGAAATAACAATAGGCATCAAGGGAGAAATAATAATAATGTTAAAACCAACTTCCCTTTTTCCCTTTGTGGTGAGTTCGGTCATTATACTCATCATTTCCCCCAAATCACTGATTTCAAATGGATGAAAGACTCAGGCAGTCTACCCCATCCTCCAGCACAACTTGCCCCTCTGCATGCCCCACAATAATACGTACAACAACCCCCCCCAGCCGTGCTGTAGAATCCTTTTCCACACCAAGGTGTGATAAACACCCAAAAGGACACGTAGCTTACCCCACCTCAGGTGGGACAATACCTTAAACCAAACAATCCAGCAGATTGCAAGATCCTCCTCACAAGTGAGGAAGAAATCCTTCTACAAACACGTAATCGTCAGTATCATGCACCAGCTGAGTCTCATCCCATTCCTCCAGAAATAATTCCTGCACCAACGGGACCCCCACTGGTGATCCCTCGCCCTAACATAGAACCACCTCTTTGCATTCTTCGCATCCCATTGCGTAGGAATGTCCACAACCCACAGGCTAGGGCAACTCATAATTACAGTTTGGTTGATGACTTAGCATAATCCCCAGCGACCATGTTAGTCTTAAATGTTCTGCAGAATTGTCCCACTCAGTGGAAATCATTACTTTTCGCCTTGAGGGTAGTTGAACCCGTACATACTCGACTCATTACATTTGATCTCGACAACGAAGAACCTCACCTTACCGCTTTGATCGGTTTTCAAATCCCAGTGAAAATACGAAACATTACAGTTCATCAGTGCATCATCGATGAAGGTGCATCCACATGCATTATGTCCAAATATATATGGCAGAAACTTGGTTCCCCCAAACTCATACCCTCTGCCATTACCTTACAAGCTTATGATGGATGACCATCGTCTCCTGAAGGGCTCTTCCAAAATTTCCCTGTAGAACTCGAGGGAAAGACTATTCTCATCGACATTGAAGTTATCGACACCCCACTCGATTATAATATCCTATTCGGTCGTAGCTACATGTACGCTATGAAGATAGTTGCCTCTTCCATCTTTCGAACAATGATGTTCCCCCACAACAGGAAGGTCGTTACCATTGACCAAGTCTCACATTACGAGCCTAACCCTACTGCCAACATCAATAACATTCTTCCTCTCATCCACATGAGTCATGACGCATACCCACTCATCGAAATGGGTCCCATAATTTTCAAAGATCCATCATTGTTAGGAACTTACCATGGAGCACCACTGCTCCTTCATCCTTCCAATCAAGTATGTGTTGTATCATCTAATGGAACTAACATAGAGGATACCCTTCCTCCTAGGGAGGCTTCTATCATATCTGAAGTCCCACTAGTCGCAAAGCTCCCCCCTCATGAGTCTCCTGTGAACTCGTCAACCCCACCAGTCCATGATTTCATCTCTCCCCAAGGCCATATCCCAGTTTGGGAAACCATTCCCCAAGCCATTACTCAAATCCCCTTCTTTTACCCTCCTCCAGGTGTACAAGATTTCCAGGTAGTCGCAACACTTACCCTCCCTAATATGGTGTTAGCAATTCTAGTTTGGTATTTACATCCACCCGAGATGGTACCTCAACCATCCCTTCCCCCCAAAACGAAAGGAATCCCAATGACGATTCCCGTACTCACTCCCACCATACCCTCTACACCCCCACTCACTACCCTCCCTGCCACAGCTGGAGGCAGGAGAAAGAAGAAAGAACCCATAGCTCCACTCCCCACGTGCATCCAACCTCCTTGCATGCTATGTGAGAAAGATGGACACCAAACCAACAACTTCCCATCTCTATCATAGTTATAGAACTTGATTCCACTCAATCAAACTCCATCAACACTTGCCACCGTAGCAAGTACTATTGTTACCACCCCTCACTCAAGTAGTAAAGGGCTATGAACCAAATTCTCTTGCACTATATGTTCAGAATATGGCCATTATACACAGCATTGCCTAGCACTACCATGCTTTCGGCAGAAATTAGCTGCAATACGCCAAAGCTTCTAGACAAAACCCAGTCCATCTACGTCATCCCTACCAAAAATCACTAACATCCATTATGTCACAACTTCAGTCAATGAACGTATGAGATGCCCTTTCTCTCTATGTGAATCCTTTGATCATTTTACATACCAGTGTCCTATGATCATTGAATACAGGCAATGCCAATTGACCCTGCTTCAAAGACCCACATAATCGATGCTTGACCTTACCTCGTCACTAGATATTCTTCATCTCATTTTTCCCGAACCCGAGGCCCTCCCAATGCCTCCGTGGTTCTTGGATGACTTATCCGAGGATTCACCCCCAAATCCCAACAATTCTCCCAATCATTTCCCTATGTAAATTTTACATCCCACTACCATGGGTACTCATCAGTACTTTGATATTTGGTTTATGTCGAGCAAACCATCGCAATTTCCTTGCATCGTTCCGCCTGCTTCTTCATCACCAGAGGGAAGCCACATGACAACAATCACCGATATCACTCTTCACAACCTCTTGTATTCCTGCCAATTCCACTGTGACGAAGAAATACTCAAAGAGTTAAACACCCCCGACTACCCATGGGACATGCTACACCATCGAACGCTCTTCTTTCCGTAGGAAGCCTCCATACCTCCTAACCAACACCCCATATACATGGTCAAAACCAAGGATTTTATCCCATCACGGCATATCGATTGGTTCAACAACCCCATTTCTGCCCCTGATGATTTTGAAGAAGGAAACATGGCCAACATTTCCCCGACCATCAAAATCGACATTTCCATAAAAAAGGGCGTCGTCGAGGAAATCAGCATTGGAACCTCTTGCACTCCTCAAGAAATCACCACCTATAAAATCCTCTTCCAGGAATATCGGGATATTTTTGCCTGGTCATACACAGAAATGCCTGGCCTTGATCCCTCTATCGTCGAACATCGCATCGACACCTGGCCTGACATTACAATAGTTCATCAAAAACAACGACTGCTACACCCATCCAAAGCAGCGACCATCAAAGCCAAAATTGAGAAATTACGTGCGGTTGGGTTCATCTACCCCATCACCTATACCTCATGGGTTTCCAACCCTATACCCGTTAATGAAAAATAGGGCACTATCTACGTCTGTACAGAGTTTCACGATCTCAATCATGAATGTCCCAAAGACAACTTTCCAACGCCTTTCATCGATCAAATTATTGACAACTGCGTAGGCCACGAGGCTCTATCCTTCATGGACGGTTTCTCTGGTTATAATCAAATCCAAATTCACGAAGACGATCAATACAACACCGAATTCACTACCCCTTGGGGTGCTTTCGCATATCGTGTCATGCCTTTTGTCTTGAATAATGCTGGCGGAACTTTCCAACAGGATATGACATAAATTTTTCACGATCTGGCTCATATCATCCTCGCATACTTGAACAAACTCACAGCTCGATCCAAGAAACGCACCCAACATATTGATGATTTACAGATCATCTTCCAACGGTGCCATTAATACAACATCCTCTTGAATCCTCTCAAGTGTGTATTCTCCGTCACTGCGGGGCACCTCCTTGGATTCATCGCTTCCCAAAGCGGTATTACCATGGACCCCCTCAAAGTCCAAGATATCATTGAAATTCCACCTCCCCAGAATTTATGTCAACTCCAGAGCCTACAAGGCGAGGCTAAATTTCTACGACAATTTGTCCTAGACTATGCCACTTGCGCACATGGTTTCCTTCGCTTACTATGTCACGACATCCCATTTTACTGGAATGAACATGCCCAACAGTCATTTGACGATCTTAAAATGGTGCTCTCCAACGCCCCTTTAATTAGTGCACCTGACTACAATCGTGACTATATCCTCTACATATCAACATCAGTTGTTTCAATAGCATGAGTTCTCGTTCATATAGGTGATGATGATCATGAGCATGTCATTTATTACATTAGTAAAAACCTCTCAAGGCCACCCTTGAAGTATAAACATGAAGATAAACTAGCCCTCCCAGTCGTCCTTGCAGTCCAGAAACAACGTCATTACATTCTGCTTCATACAACTAAGGTTGTAGTAGATTCCAACCTTACGCAATACTTACTCAGTCATCAGCAAATTAATGGCAAATTTTCCTGATGGATTGTTATCCTTGAAGAGTATGATATTGAATTCTCAACACCCATGAGCAATAAATCCATCTTCCTCATCGAACTTGTCATGACCCTCCCCTCTGACACAACCAGTTCCCCCATCAATACTGACTTTCTCGACGAACACCTCTTTTACATCACTTCGGATGATCCTTGGTATGACAACCTCCTCGTCTACCTCCGAACTCAAAAGTTCGGTAACCACCTTTCACAAGATGATTGTCGTCGTATTCGCCACCAGGCCCCCTGCTACCTCCTCATCAGAGACATCTTATACCAGCAAGGAGTTGACACCATTCTTCGTCGATGCCTCACCATTGATGAGGTCAATTGGGTCTTGAACGACTGCCATAGCGGCGCATGTGGGGGCCATCTTTCGGGAATATCCACTACTCAAGAGATCATCTGAGCAGGTTACTTTTGGCCTACCTTGTTTCACGATTGCATTCATGCCTTGAAATGATGCAAGAAGTGTCATCTTTATGCCAACAAATCCTGAGCACCACCTTCTCTTCTTCATCCATTCATCACTGCCAGCCCTTTTTGTAAATGGGGCATCAACTTCATGACTTGTAATCCCCCCTCCAACAATGGACATAAATACATTTTTGTCATAGTCGATTACTTCACAAAATGGGTGAAATCTATGCCCACCTTCAACAATACCTCTGACACCGCAACACGTTTTTTATTTAACCACGTCATATCCCACTTTGCAGTACCACTCCAACTAGTTTTCGATCATGGGAAACACTTCGAGAATGAGATTTTCTTCGCACTCTCATCTCGGTTAGGATTCTCCCATGAGTTTGCCTCACCATATTACCCTCATTCTAATGGACAGGTCAAATTAGTCAACAAGGTCCTCAAGACCATGTTACAGTGCACGATTAACAAACATAAGACCAATTGGCATCATATGTTATTTTATGTGCTATGGGCTTACCGTACAATTGTGAAAACCACCACTGGTTTCACACCATTTCATCTAGTCCATGGGGTTGAGGCCACTCTACCCATTGGGTGAAAAATTCCCACCTTATGCACCACAATTGAGCTATTACCTGACACTGCTCCAATGGAGCAGCGCTTGCTGAACTTAAAGTCCCTAGATAAAGATCATCGATCTTCATTACAAAACAATGAGGCAGCTAAAAAATGATCAAAGGACACCTTTGATTGACATGTCAAACTTCGCTCATTTCACAAAGGCGACCTTGTCCTTGCTTATGATATCGCTCACGATACCTTTGGTCATGGAAAATTCGAGTCACTATGACATGGCCCATACATTATCCAACATTGTCTCATCAAAGGTGCATACATACTAGCCTCTCCCAATGGCCTCTCTCTCAAAGAACCCGTCAACGGGTTATACTTAAAGAAAATTTATTCCTAAACATTGCACTACTACTTTACGTTATTTCTTTTATAGTGTTTTTAATCTTTTTTGTTCACCCCGCATGTCTAAACTATCATTTGTGCTATTGAAAGATGCTTCCTCCACTAGCCTACATCGACAGCACTAACCGTTGGACACAAAATCTCGCTTTGGCCACTTGGGCTCTCTACACCCCCTCACATGAAATGCTCCATTCGACTGGCATATGTTTGGGTTCAGCGACCAACAACCAAGCCAAATACACTGCCATCATTGGCCTCCTGGACGATGCCCAACATCATCATATTCGTCACCTTAGCATATTTCTCGAATCTCAAATAGTCATTCTCCAACTCAAACAATGTGTACCGCGTACACAATCCTTACCTCTTTTGCAAATACCTGCAGGTTATACTTTTATCTTGACATTTTGATTCCATTACATTTACACATATTCCAAGACAATTGAATCAAATTATAGATAACTTAGCTAATATTGTGTTAGACTGGCATATATCACATCAAGATACCTCTACACATACATAAACATATCAACAACCTGTCACAACATATCTATATTATACATCATCAACACATTAACAAAACACATGTAAATACCACATAAATCTCAAAATGTATACTCATGTATATATAAGACGGTCCACAGTGCCATCCAAATGTTTACATACAAAAATACAAGTATCTACAGGCTAATGAAGCACCTCAATACAAAATGGGCTCACCATCCTATATACAAAAATACAAAAATACATAGAGCACCACTCAAGGAGCCTCTAGAGCACCACCTCCTGCCCCTCCCTCAGGCAGTGGTCCCCCACCCAGTACTGGTCCCTCTTGACAAGAAGGTAACCGTCCAATCATAGAAGCACCTGCTACTGCTACTCATCGTACCACAGCCCTCCACGGTGGTAGAATCCCCACACACTGTTTCAGGATGCCCTCATCCGGGATACACGACCACATGCCCTCAGGCATGTCCTATAGCATTGCCGAAGGAGCATGTGCTGGCTCAACACCTAGGTCATCGAACCGACGTCTCCTCTCTTCTCTCTCCCCCTCAGCTGGTCTCACCTTGACATCCTCACACCTAAGTCTCTCTCCTACCCGCGGCCCTCCCTGCGGCGGTCTCCCTGGCTCCTGGCGAGCCGACGCTGTCGACAACTCAACCTCGCACCCGCGAGGTGCCACATTTGCACATACAAAAAACCAAATGATAGTATCAACATCTATATCATATACATATGTCATGCTATCTCAAAAAACATATATATATAACTCACAAACATACCTCGGTGATCAAAAACCTCCTCTGCAGGTAACACCATGTCCAGATCATCCCGAAAGTCAACACCAACATATGGGAACTGCAATATCACCTGCAACATCTGCCGCCACACCTGTGCCACCTCAGCCGTAAAGAAGTGGTCATCCTTTCCACCACCGTGGCGAAGCAAAACAATTGACCACCACTTCAGCCATGGCTCTCACGCCCCAGGAGCGCCCAATAAAATCCTAGGGCACAACATTGACACCCTCTCCAAAAACCAAGCCACTAGGATAGACCCAAAGGAAAAATTTCATGTATCAATGGATTGACAATGGTATAGCTTCCCTATCATCTTGGCATGTAGCATAAGCCCCCAAGAAAGTGCTCGCCAGCCAGTTCCCTCTCCATCACACTCACCTGACCACCACTGATCCACTGAGTCGCAAGAGACCCAACCACTCTCACAATCATCACTTCTATATAGCGATGTGCTAGAGCATCCGTCGCCCCGATGCTCACAACGAAGCTTGACATGAAGTTCACCCTCGAACAGAACCTCTAGCCCACTATCACTAGCACCACATCCCTAGGTAACACCGACTTTGTTTGTAGGGGTGTTCCCCGAAATGGGAGCCCAGTCAAAAAATATATGTCCTCCACCGCAGTGAAGGCAATCTGCTCTCCCCACACCATGAAACAATGTAGGTCTAGAATCCACATCTAGATAAGGAACTGCAGGAGATACTCCTACACCCGTATCAACAGGCACTCAAATAACTTCAGTAGCCCATAGGCTGACAAAGCAGCACGTACCCCCGGATCCTCAATCGTCACAACATCCATCAACTGGGACCAATCCCGCTCTGGCCAACCAACTGGCATCGTGCACAATGATTTCCTGCAGCCACATAAAACAATCCCATGTCAGCCACCTCGAACATCACAAACATTAAAAAGATAAGTTGTACACCCGCCGACCTTGCCCCCATGGTGTGGCTATTTAACCCACAGGTGCGCACACATGCGCACCTTTTCACCCCACAGACGTGCACATATGCACGACTATTCACTCCACAAGCACGCACTCATTTGTGCTTGTCCATCTCATAGGCACGCATGAAAGCGCACCTACTCACCCTACAAGGGCGCCCCCATGCGCCCTTGTCAAGAACACAGGCACGCATCAAAGCGCGCCTGTCCACTACACAGCCGTGCACACATGCGCAGTTGTGTAGCGAACGAGCGTGCACATAATGTGCACCTTAGTGCCCCTTACGGGTGCCCCCATCCGCGACTATCCAGATGGAAGGCACGCACTTGTGTGCGCATAGTTCCAGATCACTCGCGCACTTGGGGGCCCACATCCCTAAAAACCCCCTGTACGACCCTCCGTACAGACCCTGCCCAAAAATGGAAACCCTAATTCTATGCAGGATGATCAGACTACTAACCTAAAGCTCACTAGTCCTTGATTGGATGCCTCACCCTGTCGGAATCTCCAAATCTCCTCTGAATACTTCCTGTCCATTCACTATAGCAGCAAGTACAAATCAGGTGGCAATGTGGGCGCTCTAACTATATATAATCCTTTTCGCCCATCTTCCATTCACCATTTCGGGAGCTCCGGGTGTCCATTCTTTGATCCATGTTCAGCCACAAGATCAACATCAAATCATCTACATCACAACAGTCTCCAGGCCTCTTTTCATCTTGAGTCACTGGGGCACCATTTTTTCATACCCCAACTAGGTATG
This sequence comes from Picea engelmannii, assembly GCA_009831015.1. NCBI lineage: Eukaryota > Viridiplantae > Streptophyta > Pinopsida > Pinales > Pinaceae > Picea > Picea engelmannii. The sequence goes on along the minus strand of ML780324.1, from coordinate 265,860 downwards.
CATGCGCATATTCAAAATTATCAAATAAATGCTCGTATGTTCGATTCTCTTCATATATTGTTCACGTTGGGTATTTGGTTTTCATGTGTGTAGGTACTTGGTCGTCATACATCAACGCAACCCCTTCAGGTATAGACTCAACCCTAGCATGTAGTCATACCCTCTAAATCTCACTTGCATCTCCAGACACATCCTTTGACATCTACCTCTAGGATCCCCATCTCCGGCTCTGCAGTACCAACACCTCCATTTGCATCTTCAGTACTGTCACCAGATAGCACTCTTACCCACATGAGTTGTTCCATTCATAGCACCCTTTTCCACCTTTGACACTCATGTTGTTTTTCAAAACCCTTTAGGGATGGGACTCCCGATAGTTTTCCATCATGTCGCGAATCAGCCACATACTCATTCTCCTTATTTTGCTAGCTTTCCCACCAGACTCGTAGATTATCTCTTCAAGGTTCTATTTTTTACTGCACCTCTGCAGTATCATGAACCCTCCATTTCATCCACAATCAATTTTCCCATCTGCAAATTTCCCTTCATTTCACCTACCTCATACAAAAACCCACCCATGGGCCCCCCACCCTCCACCAGTTCTCCAAGCAAATTGTGCACTACTCAGGCCAACCATGTTACCTTGGGGCACCCGTTTCTATATTTGTACACATATCCCAAATTATTCTTTATTTATTGTACAAACGCCTTTGTTTCCAGCATTGACATTACCTTTTTGTCGTCACCCTTGGAAAGCTTCTTCCCTTTTTTGGAAAATGCAACCCATGTCGCCCTTGTTTGTGGAACTCCTTATTATCTACCCTCGATGACATCGTCCATATCCTTCGAGTATCCCACCAGCCACTTACCTATGCCCTCTGAGTTTGTTCACTTTATGCTGCCTCTGGCACAACTTATTCCCTGTCTTGTTGTCCCCCTGACACTCGACCTCGTTGAACGATTGTGACAACTTTTTACCTCACATATACCCCCAACCAAGAGCAGTCTCAAGTCTTCCTACATCTTGACTTCGTCCATGTACCTCTTCCAAATTATTAAACCTCGCCTAGTATATTTCATGAAGCCCTTTGCTTTTGGGAGTCGCGTCCCCCTTTTGTTGACATCAGCATAGTTTTTCAGAAGGGCGACAGTATCTTAACTCTCATTACCTTACCAATGAGATCTCTCAAACGGCACAGGGAGAACCAAAATTTCTCCTTTCTGTCATTGATCCCCATAACATTCGACATCAACACTTTCTCAAGTTACAGTGGGTCTTACTTTGCGATTATTGCAGTTATTTCTTATATTCGCCGAAGACCTCTGAACTTGGCTGGGCTATCAATGTCTATAGAATCCATGATACTTCTTATAGATATCGTTGCCTACTGTTCAAAGTATGTTCCTCCATAGAAGTGTCTTATTCCTTTATCACGACCTTCCCCGAGGGCGCTACATTTGTCTACATCAACACTTCATTCCTTTTTTGAGTTACATGACAGGAGCATGGGGCATGCCCGCCTTGTTTGTACACAATTTATTTATACACACCTTATGGAAGGTTGGGTTCTATAGGTTCCTTTCTCCCTCCAATGGGTATCTATAGACAATCCCACTATCGCTCTCTCTTACAACAACACTCTTAGTAGAAGAAACATTGATGGATTTCGGCTATAAGTATGCTCCTAACCTCATCCATCAGGGGGCATTTGTTATCACTGAAATTTCGTCCACAAATGGTTACAATAATTCAACATCATCAAATAGTTATGAGGTCACCCATGGACCATAATTAACACAAAAGAATTTCCAAAGGGTCAAAAACTATACAACTAGTGCAAAAAATTAAAGGGCTCTATGAAGACACAAGGCGCACGCGCACATTTGCAAAACATAAATGCAAGATTCGTGCACATGCGAATAATGCGCGACTGTTGTCGCAAAAATATGCGCACCTGAGAAACGATGCATTTATGAGAGTGGTTGGCCTCCCACTCACTCTTGGTTCAACTTCCAAGTTTATTTGACACTCAAATCTGGACTGGATTCGACTAGGTGGCAGGTGAAAGACCTAGAAATGCCCTAATTAGCCTCTTTACACACTACAAACTAGTTCAAAAATACCTCAAAAGAATGTTATAAAAAGGCCATGGATACACTTCATTTTTCAAGGAATTCATAGAAAAGTTATGCTACCATTATTATCTTGAGGAAGCTTCTATCCTTACCAAAAGTATACTTGCATCTCACCCCTTCAGTGGATTAGCAAAGAATTATTTGACCATTTTCATTTTCATTTTCAAATTTGAAGAAGAGCTTAGTTGTGGGGGTCCAAGAGCCCTCCCTTGGAGGAAGAAGGGACTCATAGTCTTCTTTCTTCTCGTTGTTTTCTTTCACTAATATCATTATTATCATTGGTGACATGGGTCTAATTATTTATTTTGTCCTTATGTCCCTATGTTCATTAATTTAGTTGTTGTTTTATTTCTTAGTTGTTCTTTTATATTTCTTTCTCTAACCCTTTTCCTTACAGCTGTCCTGCTCAGAAAACCCAAATAAGCTTGCAAGAAGCTCTATTTTTCTCACTAAGGTGACGAAAGAGGCATAACACCTTTATCCTCTCAATTTGGGTCATTGATTCATTTGTTTCTATTGTTTTCTCAAACCAACTCCATAGCCCAAGGCCTATCTCTCTTGCACCAATGTAACCACAACTTATTATTTAAAAGGTTTTAAATATAGCTGATAGCTTAGAGCCATATCTCATACCCAAACAAAGTCTACCGAGAGAGCCATCTGCAGGTCTAACATGATATTTTCAGATCTCAAAGTTGGTTGCAATAGTTACCTCCATCATCTATTCATCAGTCGAATGGATTTACAGAGTGCTAACATTCAGGCACCATTTTCGTGGACAAAATTGAATAGATTTTCCATGGGAGAATGACTAACGTTGTAGTTTGACCCTTGAGGGTAACAAAGGGACAAACATTTGTACTAGATGACACCTTTACTCTGGTGAATTTAGTCAAAAATACTAGTATCACCAAGTAGTGTGATTTAGGAATCCTGGCTCCGAAAATGATCTATACCAAAGAAAATCCTAATCCAAACCCTATAGAACCTGTGTGTGATCTTGAGAAACTCCCGCACAAGACCAAGGAGCAATCGGTAGAACCATTCTATTATCTGGACAGAAGTCCGTCCTTACCCAAAAATGACGCGCAAAGCATTGACGACCTTGCGTTTGACGCATTGTTTGAGCAAACCCTGTTGAGGTCTAAGTCGGAAAAAAGGTTCGATCAAATATTTTTTGACCAGAAGAGATTTCAAACTCTGATACCTAATAATATCCGCCAAATCCCTAACCCGCCTAGAGCCATGGCCGCCAGATTCTCCCTCCTCGTTATTCCAACCCAACTACATGATTTTCCCCAAACTTACAGCCAAAGGATTAAGCTCTATGGTGCTAAAGGGAATGTTTTAGCCAAAAAACATCTAGATTGGTTCCATGATTTCATCGATCTAGAGGTAGATTATGAAAACATGGAAAAGAGGTTGTTCACGCAGAGTTTTGTGGGGGAGGTGAGGAAGTGGTTCAAAGCCCTATGACCAACAAGCATTCGAGACTTCTCCACATTCAAAGCGACCTTCATTACCATATGGGGAGAAAAGAAGAACCCCTATCAGTTGTTGACACAATATAATAATATGAAGAGGGCACCAGAGAAAATGGTGAATGAATTCTCATCCCATTTCATGAGGGTTTATAACTCAATCCCTGCAGAATTTCAGCCACCCAATAGGGCCACACAGCTGTGATATGAAGACTCCTTCAACAATGATTTCACTCTGTTGTTGAGAGAAGGAAGATAAAAAAATTTAGATGCAATGATGAGATATGCAATCGAAGACGAAGTATACATTATGGGGTTGGGGAACATCAAACAGATATTCAAAAGGGATGATAAAATACACCAAGGGGATGCACAACCATCAACGTTGAGGTCCACATATGACAGATTTGACTTAATGATGAGGAACATGGAGAAACTAATGGAAAAAATATCCGTGGGAAATAGACCCGCTGCCCGAGAACAACATGACCCCCATCCAAGGAATCAGAACCTCAGAAGGGGTCAAGTTCCCCAAGTTAGACAGAGGAAGCAGAGGGACCAAGGCGGCCAATAGACAAGGCCTCTATTCCAGAACAATTATGGGGAAAAGGATTTCAATAAGATGTTCAAAGAGAAAATGCATTGTTACGACAACAAGAATATGCACATGTTTTTAACAAAGAGTGAAGATGATCGATACATGAGAAATAATGGTGATTTTATGTTGTAGATAGATGATGAATTATCCTGGGAGACAAAAGACTTCAGGAAGGGTTATCAGAGCGCCATCATGCAATTTTAGAAGAAATATAACCTCAGGAACAAGGAGGTGCATACTGAACCTCAATAGACAAATCCCATTAGGAAATCTTTGGTGGACACCCCTTCCACAAGTTGATCGAGGTCAAACAACCCGATGAAGGATGCAATTGAAAAATCAAAGTCAAAGGAGGAGGCCCCGAGGAAGACGATGAAAACATGCAAGGAAGCGGGTGGAAAATAGGTAGAGAATGTTTGTCCTCCCTTTAACTTTGAGCATGAAATGGACAAGATCAAAATATTTGTCCTTTTTATGGAACTTATCAGAAAGAGTGAATATCGAGATCAAATTATTAAAATTCTAAAAATGGGTGGACCCCTGATACTTTGAATGTCCAAGATGATCACTCTACTATTATGTTTTGTCTTTGCGTTGAAGAGACAATTGATACTAAGGACGTTCCTCGATTTTACGTTAGTCTAAAGGTTCATGACATGACCCTGCATAACACCATGTTGGATTTGGGCACGTCGCACAACCTCATGCCAAAGGTGATCATGGACAAATTGGGTTTGGACATCACCAAGACCTATAAGGACCTTTTCTCTTTTGATTCGAGGAAAGTCATGTGCTTGGGTTTCATCAAGGACTTGGTCGTGTCATTGGCCCAAATTCCTTCGAAGAACATGGTTGTGGATGTGGTCATGGTGGACATACACCCTACGTTTGGCATGTTGTTGTCGAGTTCCTGTAATGAGAAGTTAAAGGGGACCCTGCAAATGGACATGTCATACACCACCATTCCTATCTTTGTCTAGGACAGATGGTTGTACAAAGAAGTGTTGCTGAAATACATGGTAAGCAGCAAGACACATCCAAATAACCACCCTATATACTCCATCGACATTGAGGTCGGTTACTCTATATTCTAAAATGAGTTGAGATTTGAAGGGGAAGATCTGACAACCATCATGACAACTGATGAGGAAGCCGCGCGACAAGCAACATAATGCAACGATCCAAAAGAACATGTGAAAAAAGAGATTTGGAGCATGAGTTTCGATGGTGATGTCAATAAGAAAGGAACAGGTGTCGATGTATGGATAAGATCCCATGAGGTGGGCACAAATATGTGTTCATACAAGCTCATGTTCAAATGCACAAACAACATGGTCGAGTATGAGGCACAGATTATGGGCCTAAAGGTGTTGAAATAATTAGGTGCAGAGAGGATATAAGTGTGTGGAGACTCTGAAATGGTCATAAACCAAGTCAAAGGAATTTATCAGGAAAAACACCCCAGGCTGAGAGAATACAAAAAATTGGTGTTGGACCTCCTCAATAAATTCTCGTAGTATAATTTTTTAGTTATCCCGAGGGAGAAACACCATATTGTTGATGCATTGGCCACCTCGGCCTCAAATTTCAAATTCCCCATATCCCCTAACAAAAAATATGAGATCGAAGTCAGACACAGGCCAACAATGCCTGATAATATCAAATATTGGTAGGTGTTTGTGGACGACAAACAGGTGAAGAGATATCGTCGAATGAGCGATGAGTTCACTAATATTAACATTGATGGCGAGTGCTACTGTGGCGAAGACGAGAATGCGGATGCACACAATGACGAATATCCTTTCCAAAACCAAATAGTGGGAAGGGACATAGTACAAATGAAGAACAACATCATCCCAAAGGGGCTAGTCCCAATGGAAAGGATATTTGAGGAAAACGACGTGGCTAGAAATCCCAATATCATTGCAAATGATGAGAATGTCGAAGATTGCAACATCGGGACCGAGGAGTGCCCGAAAATAATCAAATTGTTGAAAACACTCGGTCCATAGGTCAAACAAGACTACATCAAGATCATGAAGGATTTCCCTGATGTTTTTGCATTGACCTATGATGACTTTAATGTGTATGACACTAAAGTAATTAAACATGTCATCCCTCTCAAAGATGACCAAAATCCTTTCAAATAGAAGCCGAGATGGTTAAATCCCCTGCTACTATTGATGATTGAAAAAGAGGTAAAGAAAAATTTTCAAAGCTAAGATTATCGTTTCTTTAAGATTCTCGAAATGGGTAGCTAATTTGGTACTTGTAAGAAATAACAGTGGTGAAATAAGACTGTGTGTGGACTTCCAAAACTTGAAAAAAGTGTCCCTAAAGGACCACTACCCTCTCCCTAAAATAGACTATATCCAACAAAAGGTGGTGGGGTCTGAGAAGAAGTCCATGCTGGACGATCTTTTGGGAGAAAAGATGAATTTTATGACTCTGTGGGAGACATTCATGTACGCCAAGATGCGTTTCAGCCCGATGAACGCTAGAGATACTTTCCAAAGGGAAATGGACATCAATTTTTCTGATGAAAATGACAAGTTTATTGTGATATATCTGGATGACATCAAAATATACTCTGACTTTGATGAACAACACTGATCTGCTCAAGGGCATTTTGTTTTTAAGAAGAAAGGCCACACATGCAGGGAACTTCCTCTATGTTCAACGTGGGCACTAATCTCTTGTGTTTCATCTTTACACACGTACTTTTGGAGGGATATCAAGGACAGGGCACGCAGGTTAATGAAACTACAAAGAAAAGAGAGAGGCACACAAGTTTCTATGGTGTGCAAGCTCTCTTCTAACTCACTGGAACAATAAAAAACATACTTATTTTTTCCTTCATGTTTCCCTCAACACAAAAGCCGAAAAATGAATTAAACACAACAGAGAAATGTTCCTAAAATGTTAATCATTTTTCGTTCAAGTCCCCCTCGATAAAAAAACCGGAAAATGAACTAAGCACAGCAAAGAAACATTCCTAAAACTAAAATCGTGTTATCCTCACAATTTTCCCTCAGCAGGAAAAAACAAAAATGGATTAGGGCACATCACAAAAATGAAGAGCAAAAGAGAAACAAAAAAACTTCATCAAACTCTATTAGATCGTTGAGAATGTTTTTAAAACAATTCTAATCTCCCTAGAATGGAAGATGATGGATTTTTCTTCTACAATTCTTTATGCTCAGATTCACAAGATAAGTTTCCAAAAATGTATTGACATACTGACTCCTAAAAAGACTTAGGAATATTTCTTATTCAGATTCTTTATTACAAAAGGACTGACTGACGCTAACATAAAATAAAACATAGAATTATTTTTTCTTTTCTTCTATCTTGTTGTGCATGACTGGAATTTGTTTTGTGCTCTGTATGGATGGTTTGAGTCCTTCCTTATTAGTCCAATTCCTCCCTGTTTAGATCTGAAAGCATCCTTGCTTTCGTCAGCAACTTAGGAAACTGTCGTTGCATTGTCTTCATTCTCATCCACTTTGCTTGTGATGGAGTTTGTCCCTGCCTGTCGACTAGATAGGAAACATGTTCTTGTTGATGTGTGGTTCTGGTCTTCCTATCTAGAATTTGATCCATAAATAATGGATTTTGAAAATATGGAATTTTGTCCACCGGGTGTATGACAATGACTGTGTCTTCAAGGAGAGGTGGTTCAAAGAGATTCATATTATTGACGTTGAGCACGTCATGAACGCCCAGATGTGGTGGGAGATCCAATCGATAAGCATTTTTGCCTATGCAATCCAAAATAGTATATAGGACATACCTTAATGGATGGATATTATGATGTCTCCCTTTGAAGCATTGCTTGTCCATTTGTAGCCAAAATTTGTCCCCTGGTTTGAAATGTAACATTATTCTATGTTTGTCATGGCGTTGTTTTGTGTTCTCTTGGGTTGCTTGCAATGATTTTTTCACTTGCTTGTGGCGATGTGCTAGGTTCTGTATGAAGTGTTGATTTATTTATTGGTCTTTGGGATGTTGCACTGATCCAGATGGAGTCAAATTGATGGGCAAATCTGTGGGTGCTAGTGGCTTGAACCCCAAACAGACCTCGAATGGGGAAAATCCCGTGGAAGAATGTGTCGCTCTGTTGTATCTATGTTGCAAGATGTGAATATAAGCATCCCATTGTTTATTATTGATGAAGGAACTACACAAAGAGTGGACCAAGGTCGGTTTGTGGGTGAAAAGCTGTGGAAAACTTGAGTTGGAAAACAAGTAATGACCATAGTGTACGCCAGAATGTACTCAGGAAATGCGAGTCACGATCTGAAATGATGCTTCTTGGTAGGAAAAAATGTGGCCACACATGGTGGAAGAAAATCTCAGCGGTTTGTGTAGAGGACGTCGTTTTGTGGCATGGGAGAAAGAGCACCATCTTTGAAAATCTTCATACCACAACCAAAATCAAATCATGTTTTCTAAGAGTGGTGAGGAGGCCACTCAGGAAATCCATAGAAATTGATTCCCATGGGTGTGACGGGATCGACAAAGGTTGATATAGGATATGTTTTTGGTTAGATGGTTTTCTCTATGAGCAGATACCATAGGCTCTTAGGACATTTTGAACGTTACTATCGAGGTAATGCATGCAGCTAAAGAAGCATTAAGTTAAGTACCTGATCAAAACTATCCACCTGTTTGGACATAACGGGCCAATAGAAATGGCGTTAAAGATGAAGGACTATTTTTTCATTCCCGAAGTGGACTCCACGGGAAGAGGCATGTGCTTCCCTGATGAGAATCAAATGATCAACTGACTATGGAACACACAATTGATTAATACAATATAACCAGTCGTCTCGGATGGTGTAATAAAGGAACGATGTCTAGTTGATTACTATGGGTTGTTGTACTAATATCCATATCTCTTTAAAGTTGGAATCTGATGCATACATGTCTTTCCAATTGTCATGGGAGGCCCATTTGAGATGATATTGTTCTTGTATCTTGCTCAGGGAGTTGATGAATATGAGTGGATGATGATTTATTTGTAGTGTGGTCTCCTTTCCCAGAATATAATGGTGCCATTGTTTCAACGCTTGGACCAAGCTATAAAATTCCCTGTCATAAGTGTTGTACTTGATCTTTGCTGCTGAGATGCATCGGAATCAATTTAAGTACAACACCAAACGAAAATTGAGATGCATCAGAATCAATTTGGAATGGTTGGAGAAAATCTGGTAAGCGGAGGATTGGTGATGAACAAAATTCTTATTTTAGATTCTCAAAGTTGTTTTGTACATTTGGAGACCATAAGATCTTCCCTTTGTTTGTTATTTAATGCAAAGGGAGTGCCAACTGTGAGAAATAGTATACGAATTTGTGATAAAAAATTATGCCACCCATAAAACGTTTGAGAAGCTATGCAGAAGTTGGGGTTGGCCATGTAGAAATAGCTTGAACTTTGGACGGATCTGGGTGAACTCCTGTCGAGTCCACAATGAAGCCTAGGTAGTGTACCGAAGTGTGAGAAACATATGATTTTTTCTCTTTTACCTGCAGTTGGTGTTGTCACAACAATTCGAAGACCGTGTGCAGATGTTGCAAGTGCTTCTCCCAAGATCTGCTGAAAAATCAGAATATCATCAAGATAAATAACAACAAACTTACCAAGGTGTGATCGGAAAATGTCATTTATGAGCCGCATAAAGGTGGCTGGTGCATTGGCCAAGCCAAAAGGAATGACTAGCCATTCATATAGACCAAACTTAGTTTTGAACGTTGTCTTCGAGATATCACTATGGTGCATGCGCACTTGATGGTAACTTGAAGTCAGATCCATCTTTTTGAAGACATATGCCCCTTGGAGATGATCGAGGAGATGTTTTATCCAAGGAAGTGAATATCTATTCTTGATGGTTTCTTTGTTCAATTCTCTGTAGTCGGTCACAAGACGCCATTCAGAGGTGTCTTTCTTGGGATTAATGAACGTTGGTGAGGCACAAGGAGAAGATGAGGGTTGGATGTGATTGGAATCGAGGATTTGGAGGATTTGTATTTCGATTTCTGTGGCTTCCTTGGGTGCTAGATTATAGGTAGGCGATTTGGGAAGAACTACACCCAGGATGAGATCAATGAAATGTGCAATGTCCCGCCATGGGGGAAGGTCAAATTGTGGGTGAAACACGTCTACAAATTCATGTAAGAGGCAAATAACTTCGAGAGGTGTTGGTTTAGTAAGATTCTCAGGTTTCAGCAGTCTGATGAGACACAGTGAGGCTGTTTTGGTACTAATGAAATGGTGAGTGGAGATAGTATATGTTTGTGGTGATGCTAACTTGACAGTGGAGGAAGTTAGGACATATTTCCATCCCTCCTTTTGAAGATGATATTGATGTGATTTAGCATGATACACCACATGTCTCTCTTGTTGATACGAAAGACCAAGAAGGAGGTTGGCAAAGTCTAAGGGGGATATTTTGCAAGTCATGGTATCATGGAATGGGCCAATGGAGAAAGTGACCTCACAACAATGAGAAATCATGATGTGTGCCGCCCCTTTTTGAACCCATCCTAATTGATAAGGGTTAGGATGTGGATATGTGGGGAGTTGCATATGTTGTATGAGATCTTGCTATATAAGATTCTTTTGACTTCCATTGTCGAGAATGAGTGTGGCTAATTCGGTCTTGATTTGGAAGTTGTGGGTGAAGAGGGGGATATTAGTGCATCTTGATGCGGGTTGGGTCATTAGAATGAGATAAGTGTCGACTTTTGTGGGGTTGTCGAGGGAGATGGTTTCTATGAGGTTGGGTAAATGTGTCATGGTTATCTCAACCATCAAGGTATTATTGGTGTAGATATTATTTAGAGCATGACAGTCTGAGGAATTGTGGGAATTGGTTTTGTGGAAGGTACACCAGCTTGCAGGTTTGGATGTGGAAGACGAAGCTCACGAAGTCTATCTTGGTGGATTGGATGGATGATTAGTGGAGGTGAGATAGGTAGACAAACTCGGGCGTGGAGCTATTTTTCTTTTGAGTGCTAATGTGCGTAACAAGGTTTTGTCGAGAGAAGGACTGTCAAAAAGGTCTACCTCCCACCAGAGAGGTAGCACTAAACCAGAGTTGAATTTGATCACCAATACCTGGTCTGGTTCATTAATTTGGACTTGTAGTCGTAGCTTGCAGAAAACATCAATGTATGCTTGTACCGACTGATTGGACAGTTGCCGAAGTTGTAACAATTTTGTCAACAAATCCTGAAGATATCCTAGTGGGTAGAAGCGTTCTCTCAGGGCTTGATAGAAACTCTTCCAAGACATAATGTGGTCATTTGTGGAGGGAGAATTGATGAGTTTGACGATTAATTCAGCGCTGCTCAAGTGTGTGTCCCACCAAGTTTGGGCGATTCCTCGGAGATGGAGACTAGTGATTTGTAATTTGGTAGTCTCTTCCATCTCGGGCGAGGTTTTGAAATAGGTTGAGAGACTACGGATCTATGAATCCACTGTCTCACCATGCATTTTACCAGGGAACTTGGGTAATTGAAAATGAGTGTCCAGCTACATGCATGCTGGAGGTCTTCATTTTTGAAGACGAAGCAACTCTTGAAGTGCCAATGCCTAATCTTCCACTGGGCTTGATGTGTCTGGGGTTGATTCCTCACTGGAGGCTTCACGTCGAGGCGACATTGTTAGAATCTGGAGGAGACCGTGATGAAGGAAGAGAGGAACCTTGAGAAGGGAGAAAGACATGTTCTGAGAGTAAGCGTGCTGCTACAGTTGTAGAACCCCCCCAAAAAAAATTGTCCTGGTGGATGAAGTTCTGGTCCCAAGGGCCGAACAGGCTTTGATACCAATTGATCTGCTAGAGGGTATTTTTTTTTGAATAAGAAAGGCCATGCACGCAAGGAACTTCCTCTCTGTTCAACGTGGGCACTAATCTATTGTGCTACACGTTGCCACATGTACTTTTGGAGGGATCTCAAAGACAGGACGCGCAGGTTAACAAAACTACAAAGAAAAGAGAGAGGCGCACCAGTTCCTCTTGTGCGCAATCTCTCTTCTAACTCGCTGGAACAATAAAAAACGTACTCATTTTTTACTTCATGTTTCCCTCAGCACGAAAAACATAAAACGAATTAAACACAGCAGAGAAATCTTCCTAAAATGTTAATCGTTTTTCCTTCACGTTCAACTCAGCACAAAAACCAGAAAACAAATTAAGCATAGCAGAGAAACGTTCCTAAAACACAAATCTTGTTATCCTCCCGATTTTCCCTCAGCACAAAAAAAAATAAAAATGGATTACATAGCATAGAAATGACGAGCAAAAGAGAAACAACAAAACTTCATCAAACTCTATTAGATCGTTGAGAATGTTTTTAAAACAATGCTAATCTCCCCAGAACGGAAGATGTTGCCTTTTTCTTCTGCGATTCTCTGTGCTCAGATTCGCAAGAGAAATTTCCAAAAACTTATTGACATACTAACTCTTACATAGACTTAGGCATATTTCTTATTCATATGCTTTATTACAAAAGGACTGATTGACACTAACATAAAATAAAACATAGAATTATTTCTGCTTTTCTTCTATCTTACTGCGCGTCACTAGAATTTGTTGTGCGCTCTGTATGGAAGGTTTGCGTCCTTCCTTATTGGTCCAAACACCTTGGGCATTTGAAAAAGGTTTTCCAGAAGTGCAAGAAGTTCATTATATCGCTAAGTTCGAAAAAATCAGATTTTAGAATGGAAGAAGGGAATTTGTTGGGGCACATTATATCGAAAGAAGGCATTAAGATAGACCCCAATAGGGTTGAAGGAATCTTAAAAGTTGGCACTCCATGTAGTAAGAAGGAAGTGCAATCATTTCTGGGAAAGGTGAACTTCTTGAAAAGATTCACCCCGAACTTGGCAGAAATTATAAAACATATCACTTGCATGGTTAGAATGGGAAAAAAAATCAAGTGGAACCCGGAAGCCAGGAAATCATTTTAAGGTATCAATATTTCACTGACCAAAGCCTCTGCGCTAGCTAGCCCAGACTTCATGAAATACGTCATCTTGTTTTTGTTCTCCTCGGAGCATACCATTGCAGACATAATGTTGTAGAAAGACGATCATAACTTTGAGAAACCCATAGCCTATTTCAACAGAACACTCAAGGATTCTCCACTAAGGTATGACATCATGGAGAAACAAGCATACGCCTTAGTGAAGGAACTGAAGGAGTTCAAGACATACATATTACATTCCCATGTTATCGTGTACTTTCCCAACAACTCAGTCAAGGAAATCCTGACTCAGCCCGACCCCGAGGGAAGAAGAGGTAAGTGGATAGCAGCCATGTTGGAATATGACCTCGAAATCAATCCCAAGAACGATATTAAGGGCCATGGCCTTGCTAAGTTGATGGTGCAGGTGGATTACGACGCCGTGGGGATCAAATTCATCGCCGATCTCTCAAAAATTCCTCAAGAAGAAGAAACTGTGCAACTATCTCAGAAGTTCATCGATTCGCTATGGTATACAGACATCAACTATGTGTTGACGAATCTATAGGCCCTTTCATGTTTAAGTAAGACCAAGGCCAGATTCTTAAATCTCAAAGAAGTTATGTTCTACGTCTTGGATAACTCACTCTACTGGAAATATCCTGGGGGAATATTGTTGAGTTGTTTGTTGGAAGATGATGCGAAGCGAGCCATAAAAGAATTTCACAAAGGCGATTGTGGAGGGCACCACTATTGGAAAACCATCGTGCAAAAAATACTAAGAACAGGTTACTATTGGAATACAATCTTTGTGGATGTATGCAAAGAAGTATCTATCTGCCATAAGTGCCATATTTTTTACGGAAGAAGGAAGCTACAGTCCTTGCCACTAAAGTCGATCTCAGTTAAAGAACCTTTCATGCAGTGGGGTTTGGATTTCATAGGGGAAATAAATTCGCCATCCTCAGCGCAACACAAGTGGATACTCACAACGACATACTACTTCATGAAATGGATATAAGTGATCCCCACGAAGCAGGCTACTGACATAGTCATCATCTAATTTCTAGAGACAAACAACTTTTCGAGATTCAGAATCCCTATCAAGATCATAATAGACAACACAACTACATTCAAATCCAAAAAGATGGAGAAGTTCTATTAGGAATACAATATAACCCTCTGACACTCTACAGCGTATTACCCACAAGGAAATGGATTGGCTAAATCATCGAAACAAATCTTAACCAAGATCATCAAAAGGATCCTGCAAGAAAACAAGAAGGCCTGGCATAAAAATCTTATTTACGCATTGTGGGAAGACAGGGTTACCACCAAGAAGTCTATCTCAACGTCACCTTTCCATATTTTATATGGAGCATACCCAATTTTCCCCACCTCACTGGGGTTTCCTATCAGAAAGTTGATGCAAGAGAAGGAGGCCGAGCTAGATGACGCGTAGAGGAGAATAAATCAGCTAATTCACACACAACAGGTGAGGGAATAGGTGTACAATCGATCACTGCTCCACCAGGAGAGGATGAATAAATCCTTTGACAAGTATTCTAAGAAAGAGGAGTTTCAGTTGGGGGATCTGGTCTTAAAATGGGATGTGAGAAATGAAGATAAAGGAAATCACAGAAAGTTTCACAATCTTTGGATAGGTCCTTTCAAAATCAGCGCATATCATGGAAATAACGCTTATTTCCTAGAAGAATTAAATGGAGAGTCCATTGGTTGTGGGCCTGTAAACGGAAGGTTCCTCAAACACTATCTAGTGAATTAAATTCTGTTTGAGTCACATACCACTATAAATAGTCATTTTATTTTGTGTTGAGTCAATAAGTCAACAGAAAATTGAAGCCTGAGGTGAAGGCCCTGAGTTTATGCTGAGTCTATTTAGGAAATGCGTCGATAGGTTTAGGTTGCATCTTGTTTTTTATTTTTTTCTTCATATGTCATACGTCTGAAAGCTAAATGAGGTTGAATGGTCAAGCACCTAGTATGTTGTTCCTTGCTACCTTGCATGGAGGATAACATACTCATTGGAGCCAACTGTTAGCGCCACCAATTTTCCTTCAGGTAGGGTCATTTTTAGTTGAGTAATGACTTGTATGTCAAGGTATGTAAGGTCAGGTACTTAACAATAGAAGGTTCAAAATCAACAAGTGGTTGTTTGTCCCTTAGAAATGGGAGGGGATGTTAGAGTCGAAACAATTGTAAATGGTATGGGTATGTTATTCCCAGAGAGTCAGGTCCTATTAAAAGGGAGTCTCTATGTGCCCCATGTCGAGTCAAGGAGTTAATAGAAGTAGTTTCAGCAAGTGAATTAACCATTATCAACTCATTATGAAGGATGGGAAAATTAAAAATCACAGCATTCATATCATGTATGCCCTGTAACCCTTATCGCCTTTACTTTACACATGGGGATGTGCTATCGAAAATATGTAGTTCGATTCGAAACATATAGTTGCCATGAATTCAGTTTTCCTTGGAAGAATTCCTCCTTCCTCTCAATTCTTTATAAATTCCATATGCTCTGCACCCATTTTTTTCGCGAAATCAGATTCACGCACTGTTTGTAATTTTTCTTGCAAGCCCAGGTTGATCGAATTTTTTGCCTTGGGCATTTGTTGTATCTACCGCGCACAAGATAAATATTGGTTGCTTCATGGAGACCTCCCAAAACATAATAAAAGGCGTTCAAAGTAGAAAAATCGCTCGACCTAAGCCCCAAAGAGAGTGGTATTTGTTCTCACTCACAACAAGCATCCCCAAGGATAAAAACGAAGTTTTCCCTTTACCTGCAGAAACAATGATATAACACCATGAAAAACCTGTAGTGGATGGGCTTGAGAAGTAAGGAAGGACATTATAAGCTCTATCTCCCCAATATAAAATACCTCAGGTAAGGGGAAGGCCAAGGAAGAACAAGGAAAATGGGGGAAACCGAGTCCCAAACAAGTTGCGCGCGAGATCAGTTGTCGAATAATTACTTATGTGCGTTGTTCGGTAGGAACCTGTTGAAGGTACAAGACAATAAAGTGGGATAAGAACGAGGAGGATGGATGTCATAGGTACAAATGTTCAAGATCCATCTCAACAGCTAAAACAGGTGAAACTATCCATCGCCGAACTCTACTAGGAAAACAGGGAGTTGAGACAACAACTAACAACAAACACTTTAGAAGTGTCAGTAGTGCAAGGCCATGAAGGGAACATGATTTGGCTCAAGAGATATCTCAGACAGTCACATGATACAATCCTACAGCTACGCGAAAGGTATGCAAAGCATTTCATAGAATGTGAAGGGGTCGAGGAGAAACCTCGCGTAGCTCTTGCTAGTGTGCAGAAGAAACATGATTAACCAAGTTTGTCCTCATCCCAAAAAAAGAGAAAATCTTGAAATTTTTTAAGGAGGCATTGCCCGAAAACATTTTGTCATTTTGATAAGGACCATGGTAGTCAATGACCACTTGCCACGCAAACTCCCCAACAGAAATCAAATTCATTACAGTAGATAGAAGGACTCTGGAAAACACTTGTCCGTTTAGATATTTGATCGAGGGAAATAATTGACACATCACTCTCTCATGATGAGACCAGGTCAATAATCGAATCCCCGTGGTAGAATACAAGCAGTCATGATGTAGTCAGATGTATTCGTTGTCTATTTTTGGAAAAGCGTCATGTGAAGAGTCATTTAACGAAGAACAATTAGTTTCCTAGTTTTTAGATATGTTAGTTAGAAGAGCAAGATAGCCCAAGTGGATCCCTCTCCAATATATTTGAACTTTTTTATTTAAGCGAGGTTGGATGGAAAACTAGTGTAGACAATGTCTATTGAATACAACTTGAGCTCGATCGAAATTTAATGAAAATTTCCCGAAGCTCTGATGAAAATATTATAATTGCAACAATTAGATGTATTGTTTCCTTTCTTTGCATACTTACTTCTTGTATTATTTATTAATATCTATTTATGTCTAAATAGGAACGTATTTCGAACCTAGGATTCACTACGCAGCGCCCTAGGATTTACGCTATTTAGACAAACCATTTTCTTCTAAGTTAACTCTGAATTCATCCTCAGCAGTGCTCCAAGTTTCTTCTTGTGTTTTTCTCTCACCACACACTATGACTTTAAACTGAAGACTATTACTCGCTTAGCCTTTATCCTCTCAAGTTCAATCAGAGAGTCATTTCTTTCTATCATTTTCTCGAACTAACTCCATAGCCCAAGGTCTTACTCTCTTGCACCAATATAACTAGAACTTATTATTTCAAAGGTGTTAAATATAGCCGATATCTTAGAGCCATATCCTGTACTGAGACAAAGTCTCACGGGAGAGCCCTTTCCAGGTCGAAAAGTCTAGTTTTAGATCTCAAAGTTGCTTGCAACAGTTACCTCTATCATCTGTTCATCATCATAATGGATTTACAGAGTGAACTCCAAAATTGTAACCACATGTTCATTGAAGGTCAATTGCAGGGAGTGAAGCAGTGAGAGATGAAATATAGGAAGGATTGATTCAAGAGAGTCTCCACCCAACAAGTTGAATTTGAGATCGCTATTGTTCATGGGAAATGCAAACGTGTAGGATTCCTCCAACCAAGATTCTATCATGTCATAAAATTTACAATGATCACTATATGATTATTGGAAGGGAATATAAAGTGAGTGACATACCTGATGATATTCAAAAATGAAATTTTCATGTGTTTTACTTTGTGACAAAATTTCAAAGTGGATGACATCATTCATCCAAAGGATTGAAATAAGACAATGAGATCTTGAAGTAATTATCAATTCAAATCATAGTTCTTCATTATCGATGCAAATATCCTTAGGTCCATATTTCACATACCATGCATGATGATATGATATATGATGGTGGATTGTTAGAGGGAAACATTGAGTGAAAGATAACTCTAAAGCCTCTCATATGACATCAACGAAATCATGTGAATAATGCTAGAGAAATGAAATAACATCCAAGGACTATTGATGAATTTTAACCTAAGGATTAATTGGTAATTCTAGAGCATATTGAGATGATAGAGGCTCTTGGATCAACTCAATATTTGTTATTCTTTGCATGGTGATAGTTTGTTCATTTATTGTGATTTATTCATGGAGATTTAATAATTTCTTATGCTTTGCACACTTTGGTTTGTCTATGATTAACACCTATGCGTCAAGTTCATAAATTTAAGATTGTGTAGGACCAACGAATGATATGTTAGTACTCACATTCAATTCTGAAACCGAAAATTAGTAATCGAAAATGAAGATAGTGATATGAAATTGTGTCTCCGCATTTTCCGGAAATCTAAATTTTGAAGGATTGATAACATTATGTGCCATGGATGAATTTCCATTAAGAAAGTATGATTGATCAATTAGGGATGGGGAATTGTTTATTGTTCTAGTTTATCATTCAATGTTGCATTATTAAAAGAGAAACTTGAAGAGTGTGATGTGCAATAAACAAATGGTTTCTCATGTGAGTGATCAATGTGAAAGATATCTGTATAAAGAGAATGTAAATTTTTTAGATTATGAAAATGATGGGATTTATTGGGTAAGAGATTCAACATAGAATGGAATATGTTCATGATTTTATAAAGAGGAATCATTCAATGGTTCACATTCTGAGTCTAATGGGTATGATATTTCTAGTAAAGATTCCCACATAGCTATAATAGAGTGTTTATTAGAGATTGCGCTTTCCCAATCCTTCATGATTAAATCTAAATCTTGTAAATGAGAGATAGTTTGATCATCGATATTGTACCATTTAGAAATAGAGATGAGATATAAAAACCAATAGAATATTTCTTGGTGTGAGGGTTTGTCACTTTCATGAAATATATAGTAAATATGTGTGATTCTTCAAAATAAATAGTCGAAATATTCATTCTCAAACCTATGGATTCATGCAAGTTCATCAATTAGTTCATCATAGACATAATCTTCATGGGTGGCAATAAAAATTTCCAATTTTTTTTTCCAGCTATGAATCGATTTTGTTCAAAATTTCCTAAAGGAGGTTTTAATCCTCTCTTCAAAGGTGAGGATGATTAGTCAACATATTTCAATGTCTTGAACATTCATAATATTTTGTTGAGTGATGTCAAACTAATTGATATGTGTGAATACATAGACATCCCCTTCACCATTGAATTTGGGATTGACAAAAGATTGATTATATTGACTAAAATGACGTCGGTGGGTCTCAAAAGACTCAAAAGGTCATCCTATACAAGGGTATAGAGAGAAGTAGCGGGCTGGTTAAAATTCTAAGAAAAAATACTCCACATGGGAAATATTGTCATCGAGCCCTCATTCTAGCACCAATTCTATTGACGGGTCTAATTTCAACCAAAAATAGTAAGAAGTGACCTCGGGTAGAATTTTTGATTAGACCTCTCATTGTTTTGAATAAGGTACCCATTTAGATTCTGGCCCGACAACCATTCCCGGTTTGGTTTTACCGATTGTGGCCCGATCCATGAATGAGTATGAATGATGGATGGTTATGAAAATGGAAGATGTATATGACGACTATGTAAATGCATATAGATAACCTATTTTGAATATATCCTATCTTAGCTAGGAGTGGATTATCATATCATAATGAGTTGCAGTGAAACTAAAATATGCATAAACCCCCAATCAGATAGTTGTCATGAAGGCACACAATTAGAAACACATGCACACAAGTATATGACCAGAAAAGTCTAAGTCAATTTTTCTGCGTACATTCACAACTAATTCTCTTAGGACATGTAATATAAGAAACAATAAAATAAATTGTAAGAGTCACATAGATTTCATAAGAATAGTCTATAAACAAACATGTCCTTACATCCCATGTGAACATCATATATTTCACTTGAAATAGTTCCCAGCAAAACAAAAACACACACAAGTTATTATCCCTATCCAAAGTTGTCCTTAAGAGACTGTCTGTATTAATAGTTTCAACAGTATTACACGAAAACACCAAGGAATGGCTTCTCAATTTCAGTTAATACTATATTACCAAAATAGTTCATAAATATACAATATCTAAAGAGACAAAAACCACTTTCTTTGGGTATAGTTCTAGTATTTAATGAAGTTCATGTGACCCTTGTCCTTTCACCTATCCCTATGACCTTTATCCTACCAATGTTTGTCCTTATTCTCTTTGTGATGATAAAGTTAAAGACAACAATTATATTTTGAATTTGTCCTCTAGCTCAGGTAGGCCATAATGGGTTTTGGCTGTAGTGCATCTCATCCCTTGTAACGATTGTCTCAGACATTGGGGAATTTATCGTTATAGTCTTTAATTTACTTCCTCAATAATTTTATCTTGATTTCATTTGGTTCTCCTTGTTTCTACTTCAGTTGTTTCTATTTCTTTTTGTATTCCTTGATTGTATATTGCATCGTGAGGATGTTCAGCATGACCTCCTCTCGGCATTGGTACTTGGCACTATCAGACATTTTATTATGATCAATATTAGAATAAAAAATTAATATTAATCTTTAAAATGCATATTAATTGAGACATTAATTAATTGAAATATCACATAAACTTCAGTAAGTATGATTTGTGGTTCCTTTACCTATGGTTGAGGTGTTGTGTTCTCTTGGGGAGGTTAACAAGGTGTCAGATATTAATCCTTAAAAATGAAGACAATTGGTTAGTAATTTCTTAAATCGTATATCTAAGAAGTCGTAGATCTTGGAAATACATTTCCAATGGTACAAATAACATGCAAAATTGACAACCAAGTCAAAATTTATGCCCAAAATACAAACATTAGTCTGGGGTCCTGTCCCTTATCAGAGGATTTACTGAAAATTCCTTTGATTTTCATTGGAGGAGTTTGAAAGAACCTTTCCTATGTGAATCAGAGGATGATTTATAAACCTAACTAGTAAAAGATGCCCGGATAAGTTATGAACTTCACCGAGAGTGACTCATACCTATCTTGGGACTTCTTCAAGTGATCTTGTCTGTGACCATTTTTTTAAGTTCTTTGGGAAAGTAGTTACTATAATATTTGAGCCTAGGATCTGTCTCTGTATCATCATCATGTGGTGTGCATACTTATCTTGAATATTCAAGAAATAAATTTTGGTTTTCATGTGATAATGGTTGGTTTGATTTTGATTTTAAATAAGTGGGGAAAATATTTTTAAAATGGTTTAAGTTAAAAATTGTGTTTTTTAAAAGGAGGAATATTTTAAAATGATTAAAATAAAAAAATAATTTGATAAATGGGGTTTCTATCTACTCATTCCACCTCACATTTGAATGTTTTAAATAATAATAAGTAAAAAAAGGGGAAGGTGGTGGCATGGCATGCCATGCCATGCCCCCTCCCCACCATACTCCAAATTCAAGCCTCAATAAATGGAGATTTATGGATTGCCCCCCATTACTTCTTTCTTCATTTAAACTTACAACCAAAACAAAGTCTATTCACATGCTTCAAAATATATACTTGATTTTCCACTTCAAAGAAATGATAACCAACCCGTTTGAAACATATACATATTACAACTATCAGAGGAGTTAGTTTCATTGTCGTCGAGTGTGAATCAAATAAAATGTTGTAAACTCCTCTAAGGAGGATCAACACATTTGTTTTAAACTCCTCCAAAGAGAATCAACACACTTGTTATAAAATCACATGGTCATAATGTATGTGGCACAATTGTTGGGTACCTCTTCGATGTAAATCACAAAACTTGTTTTGAATTACTCTGATTGACATCAGAGCACTTACTATTAACTTCTCTGATCATGCGGGGTAGTTCATCCCATATCCCTCAATGAGTTCATTCTAAAGTCTCTGATAATTTATGCACGTTGGTTTTTATGAGTTTGTTAAGGGCTTTAAAAGGAAGGGGGAAAGTATTTTAATGTCTTAACATGGAAGTGGATGGAGCACACAGGTCAAGTTTCCTCCAAATCCACCTGATTTATAGTGTATTAAATGACTCCTCACATACTCCTAATCCAACGTATGTCTTATTAATTTCCTTGACCTGTTGGATAGGAATTTGCATATATTTTAAATAATATTTTAATCCAAATCATGTAATTGAAATTCATTAAGGTTATTTGAAACTTAAATTTAAATCATTTTAAATTAAATGATTTTAAATTGAAATAAATTTTAGTCAATGCAATTTGTTTGTGCATGGGTGTGAAACAGAGAATACTAATGAGTCACTTTGTTGAAAGAGGTTTTTAAGTTTCTTGTCTCATAAATTACTCACACGAAATCCATTATAAGTACCTCTTTTTGCGGCACAAAGAACATGGGGATACGCTTGTAGAAAATAATTTAACAAGGCATTTGAACATTAGATTGGTGTCATGGCTGATAGAGATTTCTAGGCTATAAATCCTTGCTGATTGTTTTGGCACTTCTGGGCCTCAAATTTTGATTCCATGAGTTGTGTTGAAATCAAAATGGCAAAAATCATACAATCAATTTTCTCCAATGATGAAAAAAACATTTTGAGAAACACCAAAAAATTGTGCTCAAGAGATTTTTTTAATGGAAGTTAGGGTACTTCTTTCATTGTTTCTTCACCCAAAATTTATTCCACCAGTTACTATGTAATATGTGATGTATAACATATTAATTCATCCATTCACACTGTAGTGATGCATCAATAGCATGAAATTATAAATCCACCAAAACATCCAACTGATGCTCAAAGCGCTTAGTATTATCTAGGAGCTAGGAGGACCAAGTTTCTTCCAAAGTATGTTTCAGATCTAGAACAAGACCAATAGGTGTTGTGTTTAACCCATATGATGATTGATATTGCTTTTACAATCCAAATTTAGTCGTAAAATGAAAAAGTGAAAACTAAACAAGCTAGTATGGCATGTGCGATTAAATATGTTGGCAACATAGATAGGTTTGATTGTAACCTTGATCATGAAGAAGAACATGTGAGGTAGGTATCCGTTACTTATCATGTATAAGAACATGTGGGAGACTGACTAACGAGCACAACAAGAAGGAACCGAGATAGAGGAGTATAATATAGGAAGAAGGAGAAGATGGGCCTTGCTCATTGGGTCAATGTTAGATAAAGAAAGAAGATCATTATTGATGCACTCAATGATAATGAGGATTTGATATCCTTCTTATGGCACCTTGGTGATGAGAGAGATAAATTCATCAATGAGTAGTGCATTGGAGAGCAAGCAACAAACCTTACCAATATGCAGTCGAATGAAGTGAGACGAAGGGGTTGTGTTTATATACAGTGCATCGATGAAAATGGAGGCTATATAACTAGTGAAAGGAGTGTGCATGGATAATATAATCACATGGAAAGTAATAATGTATTAGCATGATCATTACAAATTCACTGATGATAATAGCATATGTAGTGAGATTTAGTAGAAGTGGGATGACGTGTTAGTGAATTTCAAAGGATTGTGGTCTATGTATTGGAAAATATATTACTATAACATAAATCTGGAGGTGGAAAAAAGGATGTAGTCACTGGTATGCTATGAATCAATATAGGAAGAGGTGACTTGTTGAACTGTGGATCGATGGGTCGAAGTGGTCCATGTAGAAACTAGAAATGGTAAAGTAGGGAGAGAGTGAGGACAACTCTAGATTAGTCATTTACATGAGAGACATAGTGTGATGGTCCTAGTTGGAATAATTGTAGTTACTTTAAATATTCCATCGTGGTGGGATCACTGTGTAAAATCACACTCTACTGAGAACACCTTTATTGACATATTCTTTGAGGACACTTGCGTGCAAGTGATCCAATTATGGTAACTTGTGATTTTGTTTCGATTATGGGTTATATATGATGATGATGATGTGTTTTGAATTTTTGTTATTTTGATGTATATATATCGTCAGACGATATTCATAAGTTTTCATAAGTGTGCAGGACACATGATATGATATTGATGTGGATGGCATCAATGAACTTCCTCGGACTTCGGATTGATTCAGGGAGTGAATTGGATTTGTTCGTTTATTTCATTTTATGCACATATGACAAATGATTGATTTCAATATGATTTACGTATATATATTATTGAAACTTTTTTTTTCAGTGGATGCAGGCTTGATGGTGCTTTCTAATCTGACTCACATAAGTAGTAATGGGGCCATGAACAGAATCCAAACATTCAGGGACAGGTGTCGTAGTGTCCCCTACTAACACTCCCTCCATGTACAGAACTATAGGTTAACGATCACCTAGTTTGAGTGGTCCACGATGTCGTGAGGGCATACTGAGATAGTTGCTAAGGAATATTTCTAAGGGGAATGCAATAAGGTAGATTCCTTATTCCTTAGAAGACATTAGTTTCTCAGAAGGTCGGCTGAATGGAGTGTTGAATCCAAAGGGTCAGACAAACTTCCAAAACTAGTCAAAGGTGAGTGGAACCCTTGGAGCACATAGGTGCATCTTGAAGGGCACGTCACAAAATTAAAACTTGAGTCAATAAATCTAGGTGGCCTAGAAACAATGAAATGTTTAGACCTTTTCAAGATAAAATATTAATTAGTCAATAAATTATAAACTTATAAGACTAACAAGAGTCTAAGACTAAGACTAAGTTTGAGTCTAAGTTTAATTACAGAACTAAAATACAAATATTAAATAAATTAAAGAGAAATGAGAATAAATCAAATTCTAAGAAAACGAAGAATAAATCAAATTGTAAGAAAAAGGAGGAATCAAGATGCTAACCCTAGATGGATATTGAGCTATCTTAAATACTAGGATGGTAGAAGGAGAAAGGGTTGCATAATTGAGTAGAGCATCCAATATTATGTAGTAGCCATGCATTCCATGATGTCAAAGGAAACTCCACAATGAGTGTCTCTTTCTTTGTATTTACATTTCCATAACTAAAGAAAAGAGATTAGAGCATAGACATCACCTTCTAGCTAGGTTTTATCTGCTATTGGGTTTCCAAGAATATAACTTGTGTTTATTTTTGTGTGGATAGTGTGTTCTTTTGCTCATTTGTTTCATTTTATAATTCACTTATTTCATAAATTAAAGTAAAGCTAGGAATTAACTAACGTGGAATCTATAATATTCCAGATATATAATAGTATGTAGAACATAAACAACTAGCTAGAAATGGAAGATAAACAATGATATAACCAGAAAAACACCACAATAATACCAAAATAATACCAGAATAACACGAGAAAGAGCACTTTGATTACTGAGAGGAATATTCACTTGCTTCTTCGATGGGGAAACCTCTAGCAGAGCAGAGCTCTATTACAATAATATCCAAGACAAGCTTCTCATACCCTCTATTCCTATTTATGCTAAATATATCTATCTAAAATAACAATCTAGAGGAAGACCCTTCTAGAAGCGGAAGCTTCTATTAGGTATTCTTACATTTGACTTATTCCTCCTTATTGCTAGGCCTTATTAATATTGACCTTTATTACATGGAAATATATTATTCTACACAATTGAGGGGTTAGGTAGTTTATCTGCTTAACATGCCCTCCCCCTTAGAATCATCCTTTTCATCAAATATCGAGATGAGGAAATTGTTCCAGAATGTTAGCGAGCTCCCAAGTGGAATCTGTTGGAGTTGTATCTTTCCACTCAACTAACACTTCCTTCATGGTACACTGACGAATACAATGCTCTCCCTGGTCCAAAACTGCTTATGGTTGAAACTAGATGGATCCTTTTTCGTCCAACTCAGGAAGATTTTTTTGAGTTTGGAACTTAGTTTCAATCACTTTCTTTAATAAAGAGACATGAGAAATAGGTTGGAGCTTAGAATGATTGGGTAAATCTAACTGAAATTCCAGTTTCCCAACATTCTTGAGAACTGTATAAGGAGTATAAAATTTGGGTGTCATTTTCTAAAAATGTTTGGCCTAGAGTGAAGTTTCCTTATAAGCTTGTAGCCAAAGAAATACCTAGTCTCCTTTAGCAAATTGTTGTTCTGAGTGGCCTTGATTAACTTATTGCTTCATGCGATTCTAATCCATGCCCAAAGTATATTTGAGGGTACAGAGAATATCCTCATGAACTGTAAGGGTTTGTTCAATCGCATGGACCTTCGATACACTTGGCATGTAGGAGAGAACTCAAGGTGGCTTTTGGCCATATACTACCTCAAAAGGAGTCATGTGAGTAGTTGTATTGTAAGAAGTGTTGTACCACTATTCACCTAATGGTAACTATTGAGCCCATTGATTTTTCATTTCATAGGAAAAACACCTCAAATAAGTCTCCAAACACTTATTGAGGACTTTAGTTTGATCATTAGTCTCAGGATGATAGGCAGTGTTGAGATGCAATTCAGTGCTCTGGTGTCTGAACAGTTGTTGCAATAAATTGTTGGTGAAAGTTGGATCTTGATCAGAAACAATAGAATGAGGCTTTCCATGAAGCTTGAAGATATGATCCATGAAAAATTGAGCCAGAATTGATGCGGTAAATGGGTGTTGAAGAGCACATAAATGACCATACTTGGAAAGATGATCCACAACCACCATGATGAAAAACTTATTTCTTGATTTATGTAATCCCACAATAAAATCGATAGAGATGTCCCTCTAAATAGTGTGTGGAATCAAAAGCGGTTGGAGTGTGCCAGGAGGTTTGATGGTTTTATCTTTGTTGCATTTACAAGAATCACATTCTGCTACAAACTTGTGAACGTCTTTTTTCATACCATCCCAGAAAAAAAAGGGTTTGGACTGATCATAGGTTTTGGTAAACCCTGAATGCCCAGTTGTGGGTGTATCATGGAGCCCATAAAGCACCGTAGATTTAAGTTGTGACTATTTACTTAAATACAAATGACCTTTTTAGTGAAGTTCATCATTCTGCCAAGAGTACCCTGGGGAAACTAGAGAGTTGGATTTAAATTGTTGGATCATATGTAAGATTTTAGGATCATGTAGCCATTCTTGGCGCACATCTTGGAGCCAATATTGTACAATGAAGGAGAGGGAAAAATGGGACCCTTCATCTTCATAGTTTTGAGAAAGAGTGTCATCAAGAACATTTTATTTTCCTTTCTTGTAAATGATCTCATAATCATAACCAAAGACCTTAGTTACCCATTTTTGTTGTTGTGGGGAGGAAGGCCATTGTTGCAGAAAATACTTGAGGCTTTGATGATATGTATTAATTTGGAAGCACTTTCCTAGGAGATAAGGGCGCCAGAGATCCACTTCATGGAGAATAGCCAAGATTTCATTTTCATAGATTGATTGGCCCAAATGGAGTTTAGAAAAATGTTTTCTGGTAAAGGCGAAGGGTATGCTTTCTTGCATAAGGACAACTCCAATTCCTCTGCATGAGGAATCACATTCAAGGTTTTTGTGAAACCAGGAAGGGCCAAGACTAGAGTAGTACACATAGTTTCCTTCAAATATTGAAAAACCTGATCCGCTGTGAGAGTCCAAGGGAAAAATTTATTTTTAAGGAGACGAGTGAAAGGGGCTACAATAGTTGGTTAAACCCAAAAAAACACACAATATTTTGATAGTCTTGGGGCGAGTCCAATCCCGCATTGCTTCAATATTTTTAGGATCCACCCAGACACCAACCTTTCTAACAATATGACACAAGTACTCGACTCCGAAGGCTCCAAAGGCACATTTACAGAATTTGAGGAAATGTTAGTGCTATGTGAATAGATGGAGAATTTGATCCACATGGGAAAGATGAGATTGCCAAGTTTTATTGTAGATGAGAATATCATCAATTAAAACTAAGACAAAATGACGAAGAAAAGGATGAAAGACATGATTCATCAGGCTTTGGATGGTGGAGGGAGAATTACATGGGCCAAAGGGCATGACCAAAACCTCATAGTGACCCTCATGAGTTTGAAAGGTAGTATTGGGTATGTTAGCTTCTTGCATACGTAGATGGTGGTAGCTACAATGTAGATGAAGTTTAGTGAAGTACTGAGCACGACTCAACTCATTGAAGAAATCATCAATGACAGGAATGGGGAACTTGTTCTTGATGGTGAGCTCATTTAGCTCAACAAATTCTAGAAACATGCGTCGAGTACCTTCTTTATTAAGTACCATGACCACAGGGGAAGGTTAAGGGTTGTTATTGGGGTGGATAACAACCGCTTAGAGAAATTCCTGCACTATTTTCTTAATTTCATTCTTTTGGGCAAAGGGCTGATGATAAGGGTGAACATTGGTAGGAAGACTTATCATGAACACCACGAGAAAGATGAAGTCGTTGAGGGGTGGAAAAAACAACTTGATGTTTGTAAAGGATATCTTGGAGGTCAGGATGCATAGAGGGTGTCTCAATGGCTTGAATATAATAGATTTTATCAACGACATTTGAGTGTCCTTTCTTGAGGAGATTTTCCATACGATTGGAACTAATGATCCAAGGCGAAACAAATTTGGGACCTGGAAATTGATACCTTTGTCCTTCCTCTTTGAATTGCATGGTTAATTCCTTAAAATCCATAATAATGGGACCCAACGTGTGTAACCATTTAGAACCTATTATAATGTCACAACCTCCCATGTCAATGGAAAACATATGATATTTCACTTGGTAATGTCTAATTTTAAGACAAATATTTTCACAACGCCCACCACATTTCATGGACCCATCATTGGATATCATGATTTGAAAATTATTGACATCACGAATATAGCAATTTGTTTTTCGGGGAATGCAACGATGAATACAATTGCGGGTGCTACCACTGTCAACTATGATGATGACCTTCCTATGATTATTGTAGCCAATGAGTGTGAGCAATTTTTGGGTCGATAAGCTAGTGAGGGCATGCAAGGAAATAACAAGGTCAACTTCAGGTGGGTAAGCAGGCTCCTGGGTGGCATTAGGAAGGGAAGGTTATTCAATAAGGGGAACTGTCACATCCTCTTCAGGAACATCTTCGAAAAGGACCATAAATAGATTTTATTCCTTACACTTGTGCCCCGAAAAATAATTTTCATCATAATTATAGAAAATACCCTTTAGTTTCCATTCATCCATTTAAATGCTAGTTAGTTTTTGGACCTTGAGCAGAGTGATAGGAGGATTAGTATTAGTGGGTCGAGGGCGAGGAATAAAAGGGGGTTTTTTGTTCCAGGAAAAAGTAAATTGTTGGGCCTCTTTAGCATGTTGAGTAGCTTCCAACAAAGTTGGAGGGTGGGCCATGAGAACCCAGGATTAGATTTCATCCTTGAGACCATTGATAAAGCATTCACGGAAGAATGCATCTAGCATGCCCTCTGTTGGAAAAGATAAATGCTCAAAATAAGTGATGAAGTCTTACACTATACCTGACTATTATAACTTGGTCAAATGACCAAGATAGTGGGTATCAATATGAAAGTGGGCATAGAGCTCAACAAAAAACTGGGTCCAAGAAATATACCCCTGACGTGATTCTTTTCTCCTTTGCCACCATTGATAGTGTTCTGGATCTAGATAGAGGACAACATAGCAGATTTTGACCAACTCATTAGTAATACCATGTAGAGAAAAATAATTCTCAATTTGAGTCAACCAATTGGTAAGATCAAAGCCATCAAATTTATTGACTTCTATGCGGGGAAGACAAGGTTCATGATGAAAGGAGTTGGAGTGAAAATATGAGACTAACAGGAATCATTAGAATTAGGTTGGGCTGATGAGGAAGGACCAGTAGGGTGGTTCAACAATTGATTGACAACAGACTAGATAGAGGTCAATTAGATTGTGAGGTTGGCTTCCATGTTGTTAATGTTGTGCTCTAAATTTTCAATGAGGGAATGGGTAGAATCCCTCTGATATGTGACATTTTTTATGGAGACATGGGCTTGATTGATGGAATTTTGGAGGTCTTGGTTGCGAGTGGTGGCCATTTGGAGAGGGGAAGTGTGGGTAAGGAAAAAAATGGGTTGGTGGGACCACCAAAAAAGGACTTAGAATTGATAGGTACCACGATGATCAATGCTTGAAGGGAAATATCTTAAAATTGATAGGTATTGTACCCTTAGCCATACTACCTGACCACCCAGGTACTAGAGAGTATCTTCCCGAGTGTTGTTCTCAGTGGCACTATAGTAGTCAAGTGGTCAATCGGTTTATCTATGGAGGGCTTCAAGAGATCTAGGTCTATCTGCATACATGTGTTATCTGATGCGCTACCACTCGAAGGGGTACCGAAAAGGGTTACACGGGTGGAGAACATGTGTGTTCTTAAGTACCACTTGTATTTCCTACATGTATGAATCCCCTACCATGGGTTTATGCACGTAACAACAAATCTCTCTAGATTAAATATGTCGAAATATGTCTCTACCTTAAAAAAAAAATTAATCCACAAGTTTCTATCGAGGAACCTCACATTGATACCACTTGTAATATTCCAGATATAGAATAATATGTAGAACATAAATAATTAGCTAGACATCATAGATAAACAATGATAGAACCAGAGAAACACCAAAATAATACCAGAATAACACCAGAAAGAGCGCTTTAATTACTGAGAGCAATGTTCACTTGCCTCTTCGAGGGGGCAACCTCTAGTAGAGGAGAGGTCTATTACAATAATATCCAAGACAATCTTCCCATGCCCTTTATTCTTATTTATACTAAATATATCTATCTAAAAGAACAATCTAGAGGAAGATCCTTCTAGAAGCGAAAGCTTTTATTAGGTCTTCTTACATTTAACTCATTCCTCCTTATTGCTAGGCCTTATTAATATTGTCCTTTATTACATGGAAATATATTATTCTAGGCACTTGAGGGGTTAGGTAGTTTAGGTCCCTAACAAAATCTAAGAAAATTAATGCAGAAAATCGTTAAACTTAGTTTAAGATTTGTTTAGACATCAACAAATGATCTACATACTAAAAAAATGAAATAATTTTGAATACTAATACTAATGATAATAGTAATATAATTTTAAGATTGCATCCAAGCTAGATAACAAGGATTTGAAATTGTGACCTCTACGGAGGAAACACATATTCTTATAGGGAGACATCAAATTCCTTGAGATGAAAAGTTTTTAGGCTTTCAAATTCTACATCAACCTTTGGCACAATAATTTTTAGGCTTTGATAATATTTTCAATTTAAAAAATATATCCCCAAAAGAGTTGGATCCAATGGTTCATATCTCCTCTCGACCACCTTGAGGTAGTGGTTAAACACCTTAAAATTAAATTATTATTATTATTATAAATAATAACTAAAGTAAAATTGTAATAATTTATAGGATATCAATAATAACTATAATAAATTTATATATATTAGAAGGTTTGAAATAGTTAAATTATTAAAAAAATTAAATTTAAATATTAAAACTAGTTTCTTAATAATTAAAATAAAAAATAATACAATATAAAAAATACCATAAAATATAAGCAATATAAAAACAATAAATTTATGTCTACATTTTTTCAAATAACTAATTCTATTATTTTATTTAATGATAAATATTCAATTAATAAAATTGATTGCATTTAAAAACCATTTAAATGTATTGATGATGATGATGATGATGATGATTAACGTCCAGTAAGACCTAATTGGTCTATCGGACCTTAAGAGGGTAAGTGATTACTTGTGATTCTTTAGAATTTTGTTTTTGTGCTCGAAAAGCATTAAGAGAATCTTTCCAAGATCACCATACTTTTGTTGAGTTAAGAGGTTAGGAAGGTT
>ML780324.1:213038-230331 GCA_009831015.1 Picea engelmannii | reverse complement strand
AAAAAAGGTAAAAACTACAAAGATTATTCACGTTCAAAACCCTAGATATATAATCTTAGAAATAAAATATCTCCTAAAAAATAAATAAACAAATAAGTATTATTCTTGTTCAAAACCCTAGATATATAATCTTAGAAATTAAATAGTATTTGCGTTGAAACCTTAGATATATAATCTTAATTTCAAAACCGCAGAGATCTACTATGCTCGATTCAAACCGCGGAGAAATATTAATTTCAAAACCACAGAGAAGTAGTATTCCCGTCAAACCGCGGAGAAATATTATCAAAACCACAGAGAAGTAGTATTCCCGTTCAAAACCGCGGAGAAATATTATTTCCGTTCAGAACCGTAGAGAAATATTATTCACGTTAAACATTTTTTACTATATAAATATATTTTGTAATTTTGTTAAATATATTTTATTTATAATTTTGTTAAATATATTTAATATAAAGTAATGTTTTTAAATTATTAATAAAAAATATGTAATAATATAAATTAAATATATATTATAAAATATATTAAATTTCTTCTAAATAATAAAATTGTTAAATATATATTATTATTTTATCCTTTCTTTTAATTTAATTTAATGATACCGTTCTTAAATTGTTAATAAAAAATATAAGAATTTGTTAAATATATAAAAAAATTATATTAATTTTTTTTTCCAAATAATAACTCGTTTATATGACTTTTAACTTACCATACACTTAAACTTCACATCGGTAAACTAAATCATATGTAAACTAAAAAGCACCTTCCATTTGTGTACACTAAAAGGCATCATCTCTGAAATTTCTGTAACTGTGAGATATCATGAGGCAAAAGCATGGCATACATATTTTTGTTAGAGTTCTGACATATCGTAGATTTCGGTTAGAGTTCACGGATTAATTTTAAATATTTCTATATTTTTTAGTTACCGTTGATTCATAATAACTCTAGCATTCAATGAAAGTTGGAGTTGAACCAATCAATTTGCATTTTTCAACCAAACTTTACTTTACCGTTACCGTTGCACGGTAAAAGTGGTCTTGATCCAATTTTGAATTGATTGGAGAGTTAGGGTTGCATTTCGACCTGCTCACTCTTCCCTTTCGACCTGCTTGCTAGCCGTTTCGACCAACCTTTACGTTACCGTTGCACGACAAAAGTGGTTTTCATCCAATTTTGAATTCATTGGAGAGTTAGGGTTGCATTTCGACCTGCTCACTCTTCCCTTTCGACCTGTTTGCTAGCCGCTCCTGTTTTTTCTGCCCGCATTAATTTTGAATACTTCGGTATTTTTAGTTACCGTTGATTCATAACAGCTCTAGCATCCAAATAACGTTAGAGTTGAACGGATCAATTTGCATTTTTCGAGCAACCTTTACGTTAACGTTGGACGGTAAAAGTGGTGTTGATCCAATTTTGAATTTATTAGAGAGTTAGGGTTGCATTTCGACCTTCTCACTCTTCTTTTTCGAAATGCTCGCTAGCCGCTCCTATTTTTTCTGTCGGAGATCAGAGAAAAAATACTTCATCGTTTTATTCCGTTGCTCTGTGGTTTCGATCTCTGTCTCTACCAGTATAGAGATAGTCCTATGGTGTGGAGGAGCGATCCTTTCATTGATTTCTTTATGCTTATGTTAATGGCTGTATGTTTAGTTCGTTTGGTATTTCTTGGTTTGCATTTTTTTTTGGTTTGTTTCGTATTTTTGGTTGGTTTGTATTTGTTTGGTGGTTTGTTGTCTGTTATCGCTTTGAATTCGTTTGTTCTCTTTACCGTTGTCTTTTTTATTTTTTTATCATGCTGCAGGACAGAGGTGGAGACCGACAGACATAAGCAAATACAAGATCTCTTTGTTCTCTTTACCGTTGTCTCCTTTTTTTTTAAAAAGGGGTTAAGCTAAGAAGACGACTGTAGCCAACTGATTTAAATTTCGAACAGTAGGTAAATCTAGGGTCTAAGATCTACAATTGTTGCGATATCTCTACAGAGTTGTGTGGATTTCGATGGTCAAATGTGATAGGCAGGTGCCGCGTTTGGTTTAGTGGATTTCTTATCTAGTTAGGTGTAGTAATCAGAGCGCAAGTAAATTTAGGAATATTGAAATCTCTAATTTAATGGATTTTGATTTGACGTCATTGTGTTACAAATTTATTCATGAGAATGATCTCTAATCTCATCCGTTTTCTGTTAAATGTCATTTTACAGGAACGAATAAGCGGAATGTGTTCAACAAATCACTCGAATGTGTTCAATATCTGTAATATGTTAAGTATCAGTATCAATCAATGAATGTGTTAAACGATATCTAATCTGGTATTTAGATCCTTTAACCTTCCCCTTTATGATTTTAAAGGATGCATTATTAATGGTGGATTAAGTTGTGCATTATTTATATTATTTTTTTATCACAGAAAGAAAGTGATTAAAAAGACAGAGTTCAACAAGCAGCTACCCTGTTCGTGTCTTCTCTTAGACGCTGCTACTCCGTAACTAAGAAAGTAATTAAAGAGCCAGAGTTCAACAAGCAACTACCCTGTTCGTGTCTTGTCTCAGACGTGATACTCCGTCACTTGTTTCTATCCAAATAGAGTAGATAAAATCTTATGATTATTGGAACAATTTTTAAATTATGAAATCCAATGTATAAATTCAATTTATAATAAATACAAATACCTCTCTTCTAAGAAAACAAATATTCTGGTGGAATTAGTAAAGGAATATCCTCATAAGCCACGGCTTAAGTTTGTCAATAATCAGGTTAAAAATAATTGGAACACGGTTTGTGATGAATCGATTAAAAATGGTTGTAGCTGGGTTTGTCGTACTGAGTTTCTAAAATTTATTTTAATGTTAGCTTTGAATCATTTTTCTACTCTACATCCTTGAAGATTTGTCATTTTTCTATGCATGTACATGGGATTTCAGTACAACACGAGTAGTCTTCAACATATCACAATTCAAAATAGCAAACGCCTGGGTCAAACTCGGGGCACAAGTCAAAAAAAGGATTTAGGGATCTTGTAAAATTTATCTCCTTCCTTTACGTGATAGGGGATCTTGTAAAACTAAGTAATAGGAGATCCTCTAAAATTTTGTTTGAAATCTTATCTGACATATTAAAATTATCCTAATAAAAGCAATAGACATGTTTCTTAAACTAGTCAAACTTATTTTTTTGGTTCTGATTTCATGGCTCTAGTTGTGATTCTAGGTTCATGGTTCCGATTTCGTTGATCTAGTTGTGATGGTTGCAGAATGATGTTCCAGGTTGTGTTCTTCCTCGTGTCACTTATTATAACACACGATTAATGTGAGGGTTATCATTTGGGTTCCAACAGCGTCCAATTTAGTCACTAGTGTAGGGCGTCAAATCTCATTGAACGCGCACACTAGAGATGTTGCTCGCGCGGTTTGACAACTCCGTTGTTAATACGATAGTAAAAATAAGTTTAAATTTCCTTAAATTGCTAATATGTTTATAAGTGCTGCACAGTTCATCTGACAACTCCATTAACGATGCGTTCACATATAAATTTAAATTTCCTTGAAATGATTAAATACATATACATGATAATAAGGAGAATTTAAATTTCCTGAGAAATAAAATAAATAATTATATAAAATAATAATATAGTTTTCTGATAAAAATTCCCAATAGAAAATAAAATAGAAGATTGAGAATTTTAAGTAAAAATTAATTAGAAAAGATTGAGAATTTTAAGTAAAAATTAATTAGAAAAGGGACCAAAACCCTAGGAACAAGGTTTTGAAATATATTTATATAATTACATCAATTATATATTTTCCATAATGAAAAGATAGTAATTTTTTCATAATCACCATAATCCTTATGTATCTTATGTATCCTAGGGAGGGGAGACAAATGTCTAACTCTAATAATAATAATTTACTTCTATGTGTCATAAGTGGTTTTTTACTAAAACAATTTGTAGAGTATTAATTTATTTTCATTATTATCTTATTAGAGGGTATGATTATCATACCAATCTTACAATTAACTTGGTTAGCCTTTAATTCCTTATAATCAATAATGACCTATAAACAATTATGAGGACTTACTTTCAAAGAAAGTTCTTCTAAAATTTAGGAGAAAATTTCAGCGAAAACATTTTTTTTTGGTAGTTATTTTGTCATTGCTACAAAATTATC
The DNA here is from genome assembly GCA_009831015.1 of Picea engelmannii. Classification (NCBI taxonomy): domain Eukaryota; kingdom Viridiplantae; phylum Streptophyta; class Pinopsida; order Pinales; family Pinaceae; genus Picea; species Picea engelmannii. The sequence continues at coordinate 226,163 of ML780324.1, read as the reverse complement.
TTATCTTGACATTAGTACTAATAATTCAAGTTCAACCTCTTATTCACTATTCTACTAAAGGACTAATAAGAATAAAATGTGGTCTAATTTAATGAACTGAAATTTATTAACTCAATATATAATTAAAAAAACATGTATACAAATACATTAATTATATAGTCAAGAGTATAAGATTCTTCTAAAAATTTGTAATTACATTCCTTGTATTTTTGGTGTTAGATTTGGAAAAATATTTTAATCTTGTTTTTTTTCATTTCAAAATTTTATTATTGTACCATAAAATAGATTAAATTAATAGTAAATAGATTTCTTTAAAAAAAAATATGAGGTGGATTATAGTTAGATTCTTAAAAATAACTTTAGTTTTAAATAACCAAATTTTTATGTGTTATAATTTTTTCTTAAATAAAGTTGATTATGATTAGATTCTTAAAGATAATTCTAGTTTTAAATAACTATATTTTTATGTGTTATAACCTTGTGTTGAGAGGTTTTGTCTATTTTAAATAGATCCAAATTCTAGACTAATTCATTTATTGTTACTAAACCCCCCAAAAAAGGAGAGAATCCTTATGCTAATTTGAAGAAATTAAACCCCTCATACTTTGAAGTCATACTCGGATGAAAATGATTGTAGTTTGGTTTGTGAAAAGTGATTTGTGTAGATGTAAATGGGTTCCAACACCTTCAAACTAGTGAATGATACAGACATGCGGTACTTTGAAATTCCCCCAATCACCTTTGGGAAGGTTTGTCAATGAAGATAATTTATTTTTTTATGTTAATGTTATTGAGGTTAAATAATGGTTAGTTTAAACAACCATCAACACCAATAGATATAATAATTCATTTTCTTGTTATTTTTTTTTTAAATAATAATTAATTGACTTATTATAAATAAAGACTTTGGAAACCAATTAGTTAGTACTATTATATTTTTCTACAAAAAGTTGCATTGCTTTCTGAAGGAAAGGAAATTCTGAGTAGAAGAAGAAATCACTTCATTTTTTTTTAACGGTTAGATCTGGTATTAGTATCACACCATTCTTATTGTGCTTCATAATCTTTAAAATATAGTTATTTAGGTTATTTAGAGGAAGACAACTTTCTTCTCCCAAAAAAAAAAAAAAGGCACTCTATTAAATCTCTACAACTATAACGACTACAAATCTTAGAAGTGATGCTCCTATAATCCATAATTTGGTTCTATCCAATTTTTTTTTTGAGTTTCCCATGCCCAAATAAAATCAATAAAATATTAAGGTTGAACAATTTTTAAATTATGAAATTGAATTTTTAAACTCAATTGGCAATCAAATACCTCATTTATAAAGACAAATATTCCAATCGAATTAGTAGTGTCATAAGTACCTCGTCTTAATTTTAACTATGAACCTATAGAAAAACAATCTTTTAGGCCTTTGGAACTTTGTTTGAATGTAGATTTATCTATGATCTACTAAGGTAAAGAAATTTCCTTAATACAAGTTGGAACTTTGTTTGAATGTAGATTTATCTATGATCTAATAAGGTAAACAAATTTTCTTAATACAAATTGGATTTTTTTTTTTAATTTATGTTTGTTAAGATCTCACAAATTCTTTTTAATACATTCATTCTTACACACTATGTTTTTTCAAATTCTAGGATGATAGATTCTATTGATTTACATTCTTTTATATCGCTTAAGTAACACAATTCTAAAGGGAAATTATAGCAGAAAGGAAGTGTTTCCCGCGACATCCAAATATTTGTTTGTTATGTGAACCGTGGTTTATGTAGGGATAACTTTAGCCACTACATGTGAATCCTTTGATATGTATCAACTCGTTTATTTTTTATATTATTTATGATATTAGATACATATTTACCTCGTGCAATCACTCAATAAAGTATTTACCTCGTGGAATGTAATAGTTCCTTCACAAACTCTCAAAGAGAGTTTACTCCTTTCAATTTGGGGTTTCTTTGTCGAGGAGGTGAACAATAATTATTATCGATGTGTCATAAACTAAATGTTGTTGAAGTAATTATTATCGATGTGTAATAAACTAAATGTTGTTGATTACAATTGTGAAGATACATTTTATAATAAGAGAAGATTCTATATCCAAGTGATGACATCATATGATAGGGTGCTACCTCTTCTTCCTCGTAAGTTAGACAACTATATATAGGGTGATACCTATATGATCTATATATTACGTGTCATGAAAAAAATTACAGTATCATCTTCAGTTCAAGTTGTTTGAGTGTTGAGTTTATTCGAGAGCAAACCAACTTAGACTCATAGAAAGACTATATATGATGTGGAAAATTAAACATATTTTCCAGAATCACCCCGTGGGGAAAATGATTCGGCCTAACCAAGTGTTTGAACTGAAAAATAGACTATTTATCAAGAAAACTATTGTAATGACCTAATCCAGGCCTATCAACTAACCAAAACACAGAAAATACATTGACAAATGCTCATAGTATAGATAGAATGTTCTAGACACTACTTAGAGTTATCAAAAGAAAACATGCATGCAAACACCTATACTCTCACCGCCTATCATGATGTCTACTGTCACAATGTATGGTGGGTCTGAATGCCCATGGATTTTGTTTCTCATGTGCCATGCATAGTGTCGTGCTCATCAATGGCTGTCTGTGTTGCGTTGTCTCTGCATTCGCCATCCTTCGCTTGGAATTCTAGAGTGAAAACCACCCCTGGAGAATCAGGAGCGTTGAGGCTCGAGTTTGAAGGATGCATGGAATGGAGGAGAGTCAAGAGCATACATTCAATCTATGCAACTTACTGGTCCAAGTGCTCCATTATGAACCGAAGATCATCCACGTCCCGTCGGACTGCAAAGACCAATTCCTGGAGAATTGAAACTGAATCACGTAGGCACGGGGGTGAAACACACTATGGCTAGAGCTAATCTTGGTTGTGGGGAGCCTCCACAAAGAGTTTTTCAAGTTCACTCTACCATCATCCATCGAGGGAACAAAGGTGGGCAATGAGGATGGGAACGAGGGTGGCGAAGGAGCATAGAGTGGCAAACAAGAGGGACATGCCATTGCAAACTACGAGGTCGAGGCCAATTCGGGGAGAGGTCTAGGAGAAAAGTTGAGAGAGTTCCCATGGAGGTCGAACCATGGAGGTTTGGTGAGGACTAAGTTGAGGATGGAGGAAACGAGATGAGCACTTGAGCAAAGGAGGGAGAGTGTCCTCTGCCCATGGTCGCACGATTCTGGTGTCATACGGAACCACGCTTCAAATTCCCTCACTGGTGGGGCATGGCTTGACTAACAAGAAGTAAGGGCGGAGAAAAAACTAGAACAAACCAGGTAAACACTAGAGGGGGCAACTTAGAACAAGAAATGCTGGGAGAGGAGGGAAATAGGAACCAAAAGGGAGAATATACGTCCCCATAAGAAGAGCACAAGGGAGTAAAGGCGCACGAGAAAAGGAGGAGAAGTATTGTACCAATGCCATAGAAAGGATGTGAGTCCAGCTCTGAGCACACTAGACCAATTATTTACGGGAGTGGTGAAGTACGAGCTCACAATAGTAGGCATGAGGGGCTAGTTAAGGAGGAGGGGATCCATAGGTGTCATGACATGGATACGAGCAAGGTGGAGGCGCAATTAAATTGCAGTGTGGGTGCATGGAGTGCACTATCATCCCATCCGAGGTAATATTATATACATATTGTTAAGGTTATTGTTTTTCTTTAAATTATTATCAGGGAACACAACATTCCCGATGTAGTATTCTCCTACTCACCATAACCCTTGGTCATTCGAGGGAGCTAGTTTATTTGAATATAGAGTAATCATTGAGTGATAAGGAGACCAAAGTTTGGATGGAATTATAATAATTTACTTTTTATTTTCCTAAGTGACTTTTGACTAAAATTCCTGTGCATAACATTACCAAGGTAACATTTTTGGAAAGTGTGTGGAAACAATATCCTAACTCGGTATCTTCAAACATGTGCCTTTATTGTAGTAGAGAGCATGGATGCCTTTGTGCTAGTAATAGGTGCTGGGAGATATCTCCCAAAGAAGCCCTCGAAGTACACCCTAGGTTGGGTGGTCGACAGTGTATACAAAAGGTTTTTGAGGTTGTCTAATGAGGGAGCCACATAGTATGCTCTACCTTAATTGTCATAACAAAAGTTGATATACTATCATTCTCAGTTGACCTCCATACCTACTAAACTTATTCCTAGATGACTGTAAGGATGCGCGAGACTTAGGGACATAGTTCCACTACTCCTGGTTAATGATTTTAATAACATTAATTGGATGGGAAGATCCTCCCTGGTCATACATCTGTGATAGAGTAGGACCCTATCACAGAGATTGATACACGTCAATGGGAAGCACTTCAGACCCCAAGAGAAGAAGTGGCAATACCAACACCTATGCTCGGTATCTCAACAACATACAAGACAACATAGATAGCACTTGGAGGATAACTCAGAGGATATCTATGCAAAAAGTCGCGGTATTTGAGCACTAGATGATGCTCAGAGTCTTTGATACCCAATTTGGTGCATAGGGTATGGAAAATATTGGTGAAATCTGGTACAGTCTGGTTCCATTCTTGATGTAGGGTGGTCCATCTGGTGTACTAGTCGTCGTAGCTTCAAATAGGATAGTATTGTTCTTTAATGACACCCCAGAAGGAATCCCATGGAGAGGCCACCACAAAAATTGCAGATTCCTCCACAACCCTTTTCTCAGAGGAAGTATCCCACCCGTATTTAACATGGGGAATGACCTTGAGGAGTGGAAAAGTGATATTTTCCCTATTGGAAAAAATGTGGACCGAAAAATACCCTTCGAGCAGATTCAATCATTTATCTATAGCATTCACATCTATCAGTCCAACAAATAATGGAATATAAAAAATTACTTGTACCTTGAAGGGGCTTACATGATTTCTTGATGAATATGCTTCTCGTGTGGGTAGTCGTCGAAGGATCTGTGTGAAATTTTCCATCATTTTTTTCCTTTGTCGCAAGAGGGCTTCCTCTAGCAACATTTTAATAGGATATCGTGCTCCATAATCTTTATTTTCATCCCCCATGGAGTGATTTCGGGCTCGGCATGGCCAATCTTGTAATGTCTTGATTGGTTCGAGTCCCAACTTCTTATACCTAGATCTTCTTGGGGACATGCACGAAGAAAAACAAATGAAGATTAGATCTGTTTGATACCACTGAACTAGAATTAGGAGCGGAAAAAATCATTAACAGACTGAATACGATAAACACAGAGATATGAATTATAACACATATATTCGGTGAACAATATCTTCTATTGAAAAAAAAATAGGATGAAACTGTAAAACTACAGAACTCAAACACTTTCTTGAATGGTGATAGTTATCTCTGAGAAGAGATGTGGTTGCTACATGTATCCGTCTAAGAAGAATCGATTACAATGAGGATCTAGAGGCCTTTTTGATATTACTCTTGAATTCCAAAACCCTAGACATCCAAAAACCTAACCCTAGAAGCTGAAACGACAAAAGTCATCTGTGCCCCTATGGATAACTTGGTGTAAGTTGGTACCTCAACTTCCCAAGGTCACAAATTTTGAATACAATCTCTCTTTTAGGCACGTGATATCCCATTGCAAAGTTATTTCACAAAACTACACATTTTGTTGTCAAGCTTTGACTATGTCTACAATTTGACTCTGGCGAGCCAAAAAAACAATTTTTAGTGGCCCAAAACGACCCTGGAAGTACAACAAGATGTACTGACATGAAAACATACAAAATAAACCAGTTGGAGTAGGCGAGAAGCCACTAGTATCCACCTGGAGGATGTGTGGGGCTTCAGACATCCCCAGAAGTGTAGAACCCAGAATTACAAAGAAGTACATAAGAACATGTTGAAAAAAAATAGACAAGGGGAACCAGTTGGAATAAATGGGTGGTCACCAATATCCACCTCTATCATTCCACCATAAGACATTTGATGATGACTAAGATTCTAATAAACCATTAATATTAATAATTAAAACACATATTAATTGAGACATTAATTAATTGAAATATCACATAAACTTCCTTGAGTATGATTTGTGGTTCCTTTACTTGTCGCTGAGGTGTTGTGATCTCGTGGGGTTGTTAACAAGGTGTTAGATATTAATCTTGAAAAATGACGACAATTGGTTAGTAATTTATTAAATAGTATATCTATGAAGTGGTAGATCTAGGAAATAAATTTTCAATGATACAAATAACACGCAAAATTGACAATTGAGTCAAAAGTTATGTTCAAAATTTAAACATTAGTGTGGGGTCCTCTCCCTTATACGAGGAGTTAGTGAAAATTCTTTTGATTTTGATTGGATGATATTTAATGAACCCTTCCTATGTGAATCAGAGTATGAGTTATAAACATCGCTAGTATAAGATGGGGATAATTTATGATATTCACCAAGAGCGAACTTGTGCCTATCTGAGGACTTCTTCAAGTGATCTTGTCGGTGAACATTTTTTTAAGTTACTTAGGCAAGTGGTTGCTATAATATTTGATCCTAGGATCTGTCTCCGTATCATCGTCATGTTATGTACAAACTTAGCTCGAATCTTCAAGAACTCAATTTGGTTTCAAGTGATAATAGTTGGTTTGATTTTGATTTTAAATAATTGGGGAAAATATTTTTAAAAGTGGTTTAAGTTAAAATTGTGTTTTCTAAAAGGTGGAATCTTTTAAAATATTTAAAATAAAAAATTATTTGATAAATGGGGTTGCTCTCCACTCATTCCACCTCAGATTTTAATGTTTTAAATAATAATAATTAAAAAAGGGGGAAGGTGGTGGCATGCCATTCCCCCTCCCCATCATACTCCAAATTCAAGCCTTAATAAATGGAGATTTGTCGATTCTCCGCCATCGATTCTTTTTTCATTTAAACTTACAAAAAACATAAACTCTATTCACATGCTTCAAAAAATATATGCGCTTAATTTTGCACTTCAAAGAAATGATAACCCACATGTTTGAAACTTATACATATTACAACTATCAGAGTTAGTTTCATTGTCGCTGAGTGTGAATCAGAGCAAATGTTGAAAACTCCTCTGAAGAGCATCAACGCACTTGTTATAAACTCACGTGGTGAGAATGTATTTGGCACACTTGTTGGGTACCTCTTCGATGTAAATAAGAGCACTTGTTTTGAACTACTCTGATTGACATCACAACAGTTACTATTAACTTCTCTGATCACGGAGGGTAGTTCATCCCATATGCTTCATTGAGTTCGTTCTATAGTCTCTAATAATTTATGCACATTGTTTTTTATTAGTTTGTTAAGGGCTTTAAAAGGAGGGACGAAGTATTTTGATGTGTCTTAACATGGAAGGGGATTGAGCACATGGGTCATGTTTCTCCCAACTCCACCTCATTTATAGAATATTAAATGATTCCTAACATACTCCTAAGCCAATGCATGTCTTATTTATTTCCATGACTTGTTGGTTTGGCATTTGCATATATGATAAATAATATTTTAATCCAAACCATGTAATTGAAATGCATTAAGTTTATTTTAAACCTAAATTTAAATCAATTTAAATGAAATGATTTTAAATGGAAATAAATTTAGTCCAATGAAATTTGTTTGTGCATGGGCATGAAATGAAGAATACTAGCAAGTCACTTTTCTTAAAGAGGTTTTTAATTTTGTTGTCTCATAAATTACTCATACAACATCCATAAATTACTCATACAACATCCACTATAAGTACCTCTTTTTTCGATGGAATGGGAAGAGCATGGGAGACTCTTGTACCAAAATAATTTAATATGGCATTTGAACATTAGATTGGTGTCATGGTTGATAAAGATGGTTAGATTTTAAATCCTTGGTTATCAAGTTGGTACTTATAGGCTTCATATTGCGATTCCATCTGTTGTGTTAAATTAAAATGGAAAATCTTATACAATTAGTTTTCTCCAATGAGGAAAAATTCATTTTGAGAAACGCTGAAAAATTATCCTCAAGAGCATTTTTAATGGAAGTTAGGGTCGTTCTTTCATTGTTGCTTCACCCAAAATTTATTCTACAAGTTCCTATGTTATATGTGATGTATAGAATCTTGACTCTTCCATTCACACTATAGTGATGCATGAATAACATGAAATTATAAATCCACCAAAACATCCAACTCACGTTCAGAGCGCTTAGTATTATCTAGAAGCTAGGAGGATTGAGTTTCTTCCAAAGTATGTTTCAACAACAGGTGTTTTGGTTAACCCATATGATGCTAGATAGTGCTTTTACAATCCAAATTTAGTCATAAAATAAAGAAGTGCAAACTCAACAAGCTAGCATGGCATGTGCGATTAAATATGTTACCGACATAGACATGTTTGATTGTAACCATGATCATGAAGCAGAACATGTGCGGTACGTATCAGTTACTAGTTACCCATAGGGGCACAACAAGAAGGAACCAAGCTAGAGGAGGATAATATAGGATGAAGGAGAAGGTGGTCCTTGCTCACTCGGTCAATGTTAGATAAATAAATACAATGATTATTGATGCACTCGATGATGATAAGGGTTTTATATCCTTCTGATGGATCCTTAGTGATGGGAGAGATAAATTTGTCAATGAATAGTGCATCAGAGAGGAAGAGATGAACCTCACCAATATGTGGTGTAATGAAGTGAGACACAGGGGCGGTGTTGATATGTAGTGCATCGATGAAAATTGAACAAATCTATCTAGTGAAAGGAATGTGCATGGAGAATATAATTTCATGGACATTAATGATATCTTAGCGTGATCATTATGAGTTCACTGATTATAATAGCATTTGTAGTGAGCTTTAGAAAAAGTGGCATGATGTGTCACTCAAGTTCGAAGGATGGTGGTCTATGTATTGGAGAATATATTACTCGAACATAAATGTAGAGGTGGAAAAAAGGATATACCCATTGGTATTCTATGTATCGACGTAGGAAGAGGGGACTTGTTGAAGTGTGGATCGATGGGTTAAAGTGATCCATCTAGAAACTAGAAATGGTAAAGGAGGGAGAGTGTGAGGAAAACTATGGATTAGTCATTTACATGAGAGACATAGTGTGAAGTTCCTAGTAGGAATAATTGTAGGGGGGACCAATTTCTTGTCCTACAAATATGCTAAAATAAGAAAATTGGGAGGTTATTGTGAATGGAAAACAAATGGCGATACACTAGGAGAATCCAAAATATTTGCTAGTCTTTCCTAAATTATAACCAGATAATGTAGAGGGTCATTAAATTTACTTTAAAGTTCAAAATATTATGGAAATAATGTGTTATAGTTACTTTAAATATTCCATCGTGGTGGACTCATTGTGTAAGCTACCACTCTACTGAGCACAACTTTATTGACATAGTCTTTGAGGACACTTACGTGCAAGTGATCCAGTTATGGTACATTGTGATTTCATTTCGATTATGGGTTATATATCATGATGATGATTTGTTTTCACTTATTGTTATTTTGATGTATATGTATTTGCAGATGATATTGACGATTTTTCATGAGTGTGTAGGACACATGACAGGATATGGATGTTGATGGCATCAATGAACTTCCTCAGACTTTGGATTGAGTCAAGAAGTGGATTGTATTTTTTTTAGTATTTCATTTTATGCAAATATGAAAGATAATTGATTTCGGTATGATCTGTGTATATATATCATTAACACTATTTTTGTGAGTGGATGCAGGCGTGGTGATTCTTTCTAATCTGACTCACATAAGGAGCAAAAGGGCCATGCACAAAAGCCAGACATTGAGGGAGAAGTGTGGTAGTGTCCCTTGAGAGCCTACTATCACTCTAGTCATGTCTGGAACTCTAGGTTAACGCTTACCTAGTTTGAGTGGTCCATGATGTCGTGACAACACACGGAGATTTCTAACGGGCGCACAATAAGGTAAAGTTCTTATTCCTTAGAATCCCTTAGTCTCTCACAAGGTTGACCAAATGGAATGTTGAATCCAAAGGGTTGGACAAACTTGCAAACCAAATCAAAGGTGAGTGAAACCGTTGGAGCACTTAGGTGCGACTTAAAGGGAATGTCACGAAATTAAAACTTGAGTCAATAAATCTACGTGGCCTAGAAAACAATGATACATTTATACCTTTTCAATATAAAATATTAATTAATAAGTAAATCATAAACTTAGAAGATTAACAAGAGTCTAAGACTAAGACTAAGTCTGATAATAAGTTTAATTAAGGAACTAAAATAAAAATATTAAATAAATTAAAGAGAATTGAGAATAAATAAAATTCTAGGAAAAATGAGGAAGTCAAGATGCAAACCCTCGATGGATATCGAGCTATGTTAAATACCATGAGGACAAAGGGTTCCATAGTTGAGTAGAGCATCCAAGATTATGTAGTAGCTATACATGCTATGATGTCAAAGGAAACTCCACAATGAGTGTCTCTTTCTTTGTATTTACATTTTCTAACTAAAGAAAAGAGATTAGAGAATAGGCCTCACCTTATACCTAGGTTTTCTCTTGTATTTGGTTTCCAAGGATATAAGTTGTGTTCATTTTTGTGTGGATAGTGTGTTGTTTTTCTCATTTGTTTCATTTTCATAATTTAGTTATTTCACAAATTCAAGCAAAACTAGTAATTAACTAATCTAGAAACTAAGGAAATGAATGGAGAAAATCCAAGATTTAAAAATAGTTTAAGATTTGTTGCAACATCAATAAATGATCTACATACTAAAAAAATGAAATTATTTTGAACACTAATAATAATAATAGTAACCTAATTTTAAGATTGCACACAAGCTAAATTTGAACTTGTGACTTCTATGGAGGAAGCACATATTCTTATAAGGGAGACATCAAATTCTTTTAGATGAAAATTTTTTAGGCTTTCAAATTCTACATCAATTCTAAATTTTTAGGCTTTGACAATATTTTTAATTTAAAAAAATTTGCCCAAAGTAGTTTGATCCAACAGTGAACTACTTTTTCACCCTTGAACAAAGTTCAATTCTCACTAGGGCCACCTTGAGGTAGTGGTTGAACACCTTTATATACTTTTAAGCTTACAATTAGATTATTATTATTATTAAATATATAAATAATAACTAAACTAAAACTATAATAAATTTATAAGATAATAATAATAACTATATTATAAATTTATAGAATGTAAATTTTGTATAATAATATATTAGAAAGTATGAAATAGTTAAATTATTTTAAAAAATTGAAGTTTAACTATTAAAACTAGTTGATTAAGAATTAAAACTAATAATAATACAATATATAAAAAAATATAAAATATAAGATATAAATTTATGTTTATGTTTATTTTTTTTTTAAATAATTAATTCTATTATTTTTTTTATATTTTTTTTGAAACAACTAATTCTATTATTTTATTTAATGGTAAATATTCAAGTATTTATTGCTTTTAAAAACCAATTAAATATATTTTTTATTATATAAATTTATATTAAATACTTTTTATTATATAAATTTATATTAAATGTATTCAAAAAATATATTTTTTATTATATAAATTTATATTGTAATTTTGTTAAGTATATTTTATTTAAGGTTTATTTATCATTGTATTAAATATATTAATTTAAACATCCTATTTTTTAAACTATTAATAAAAGATATGTAATAATCTAAATTAAATATATAACTTAAAGTATATTAGATTTATTATAATAATAAACTTGTTAAATATATATTATTATTTTATGATTTTTTTTAATATATATAATTTAATTTAGTTTGATGATCACATTTTTAGAAGATACAAAGATATACTAAGTATATAATTTATTTTACATTTTTTTTTCTCAAATAATAAATGATTAATATGAGTTTTAACCTACTATACACTTAAATTTTATATCCGTAAACTAAATCACATGTAAACTACAAAGCACTATCTCTAACATTTCTGTACACTAAAAAGCATCATCTCTGACATTTCTGTTATTGTCATATATTGTCAAAAATCATGAGGTTTCTGTTAGAGTTGACGGATTAATTTTGACGATTTCGGTAATTTTTAGTTACCGTTGAATCATAACAATTCTAGTAGCCGATGAACGTTAGAGTTTAACCGATCAATTAGAGCAACCTTTACGTTACCGTTGGACGGTAAAAGTGGTCTTGATCCAATTTTGAATTTATTGGAGACTTAGGGTTGCATTTCGACCTACTCACTCTTCCCTTTCGACCTACTCGCTAGCCGCTCCTGTTTTTTCTTGTCGCAAAACAAAGCAAAAGTCCTTCATCATTTCATTTCGTTGCTCTCTGTCTCAGTCTCTACCAGTATAGAAGTAGTCATATGGTGATTTGTTTATGGTTAAGTTAATGTCTGTTTGATTTCTTATTTAGTTTGGTGTAGTAATCAGAACGCAAGTAAATTTAGGAATATGGATTCTGATTTAACGTCATTGTGTTAAATTTATTCATGAGAATGATCTCTAATCTCATCCGTTTTCTTTTAAATTTCATTTTACAGGAACGAATCAGCGGAATGTTTCCAACAAATCACCCGAATGTGTTCAGTTACAGTATCAATCAATGAATGTGTTCAACGACATCTACTCTGGTATTTAGATCCTTTTACTGGATCCATTTTTAATGGTGGATTAAGTTGTCCTTTATTTATATTATTTTTTTTATCAGAGAAAAAAATAATTAATTAAAGAGCCAGAGTTCAACAAGCAACTACCCTGTTTGCTACTCGTAACTTGTTTCTATCCAATTTTTTGCTAGGTTTCCGATGTCCAAATAGAATAGGTTCTGATTTCATGGTTCTAGTTGTGATTCTAGTTTCATCGTTCTGATTTCGTGGATCAGTTGTGATGGTTGCATAATGATGTTCCAGCTTGTGCTCTTCCTAATAACAAATTTCTTTAAATTGCTAATAAGTTTACGAGTGCTGCACACGTCATCTGACAACTCCGTTAACGATATGTCTATATGGATATGGACAGGGCGTAGGATGATAATCACTCTTGGAAGTTTGTCCATAGGGCGTAGGATGATAATCACTTTTGGAAGTTTTTCCATTAAGATAGAAGGTAAGAAAAAAAAAAAAAAAAAA
>ML780324.1:195520-212968 GCA_009831015.1 Picea engelmannii | reverse complement strand
AAATATATGATAATAAGGAGGAGTTTAAATTTCTTTAAAAATAAAATAAATAAAGATAATAAATAGATTTTTTTTTTTTGAAATGATTAAATACAAATACATGATAATAAAAATGATAATAAGAAATATTTCTTTAAAAATAAAATAAATAATTAAATAAAATAAGAATATAATTTTTTGATAAAAATTTTCACTAGAAAATAAAAGATTGAAAATTTTAGGTAAAAAATAATTAGAAAATGAACCAAAACCCTAGGAAGAAAGATTTGAAATATATGTCCATGTTAACATCAATTATACCTTTCTCATTATGAACACCAATTATACCTTTCACATAGTTATTTTGTCCTTGCTACATTTTTATCTTTTCAAAATTATCTTATCTTGGCATTCTTACTAATAATTCAATATCAACCTCATTCACTATTCTATTAGAGGACTAATAAGAATAAAATGTGGTTTAATCTAATGAACTGACATTCTTTAACTCCATACATAATTAAAAAAAACATGTATACAAATACATTAATTATATAGTCAAGAGGTATAAGTTTGTTAGAAAAAATTGTAATTGCATTCCTTGTATTTTTGCTATTAGATCTAGATAAATATTTTAATCTTGTAAATTGTAATTGCATTCCTTGTATTTTTGCTATTAGATCTAGATAAATATTTTAATCTTGTATTTTTCAATTTCAAAGTTTTGTTATTGTAGCATGGGATAGATTAAATTAGTAGTAAATAAATTTCTTTTTTAAACAAAAACAAAATGAGGTTGATTATGGTTAGATTCTTAAAGATAACTCTAGTCTTAAATAACCAAATTTTTATGTGTTATAAACTTGTCTTAGAGGTTTTGTCCATTTTAAATAGATCCAAATTCTCGACTAATTCATTGTTACTAAATTCCCCCCCACAAAAAAATTACATCTCACATTCCCTCTGTTGTTCCTGAGATTAAACCTGAGATTAAACTTAAGGTTCAAAGAGTAATGTCGCATCATGAATGTTTAAAGATAATGTTTTAAAAGAGTGTTTTTTCTACCTTTAGTTATATAAGAAATGGTCCTTAAATGAAATTAATAATAGGATAGTACATAGGTTGTATTTTGTTTTCTTAGTCACAATTATAATATCAAATGGTGTGGGAGAAACTTACAAAACCTTTAAACAAAGCTATGCATCAATGGAAGATGAGTCTCACCTTGTTTGCAGTAGAAGAAAGTAAATAATGCATCCTTGAACAAGATATGAGATGCAGTAATTCAAATAGATTGCAAGTCTTATTTTACTTATATTAAAGACAGAGGAAAAAGTTGCTTACTTAATGAATTGTTTATATAAAGTGAATACAGTAGTTGTGATACTAAATTGCAATCAATCGCTTATCAAGGAATTACATAAGGAAATTCAGAGATATGAAAATACAGAAGAAAGACAGAACTCAAACGGAATAAAAATTGGAATCTCTGTGTGGACTTGTATTAATACTAAAAAATGATAGTTTTCTCTATTACATCTGGCAATAAGCAACCTTGAGTGAATCTTGAATCTATATATTTATACAAAAACTATCACAACTCAAAACGATTCAAATTCTTACAATGAAAATACCATATATTTGAATAAGACAACGTTATGTAAAATGTTATAAGCTCTGCTAGCGTTCTCCTCTGTCTCTTCATATGATTGGCAAGAACGCCTCTTTTCTTTAGTCTTTTGGGCTAGATACAACTATCGTCTGACCTCCTTAATAATTCAACATATTGTCCTGGCTATTTTTACATGTTGTCATATGTCCCTCCAGATATGTTCAACAATGCAATGAGACACTTTCGGGATCATGGAGAAATGCCAATTGGATGAGTAGCATTGCATGAATCATTGAGGAATGCATAACGGGCATGAGAAAAAGTAATTGTTTGTGGGGAGGGTGACAATGTTACATGTGTATGATGATGAATCAGGGATAAGAGAATATTAGAATGTGAATGAATAAGATAAGTAATTGTAGGGAAGTGAAAGGTAGGGGAGCTAAAAAGAAAGGGGCATTGTGTATGTTTCCTTATTTCCTCCAGTTGTGCTTTCTTTGCCATGTTCAATACATGGTTGCACCTATTCAACAATTCCACTACAAAATTTGAGGGCTCAATTGTTTCAATTACCTCAAAAGTTAATAATCTCCTCTCTACCTGAGGCAGTTTTTCTTGAGTCCTTTTTATTTTCTAAGCTATGGCTTGGAGATGAGAGCTTGGACTTACTAGCCAGTTATTTATCTTAAGAAGATCAATTTGGTCCATTTTTTTAATGGTTTTTATATATTTTTCCTTTCTCCTTTTGGAATTTTGTTAATTCATTTCAATATCAACTTTCCCGAGGGCTTTTGAAATGCTACTTTCCTCCAAATCGATAAGCCTCTTGTCTAATGATGACAACGCCTCCTAGAAAGAATCTTTTACTTCCTTGGCCAATATTTTTCTCTCTGCTAGATTCATTTCCCAGACCTTTAGGGCCATATCACCTCGTAATTGTTTAGAGGGAGAGAGCAGAGAAAAATCAGGGGCATCATCTTTATGCACCAATATGATGGCCTCTTGGAACCTAGATTGGGTCAAGGGAGATTCTCTTTCCTTAATATAGATTCTCTTTAGATAAATGTCTATTTCTTGGTAGCACTTCTAGATGGCATCAACTTTCATAAAACAGTCTTGTTGGACCATTTCCATCTTTTCATTTATTTCCAGTGATTGAGTTCGAAAGGTTGAGATATCTATTAAGGTAACTTCAATCAGGTCCAATCTAGCTCGCAATTGGTCTATCAATTCATTTCACTGAGTGAACAAAACTGTGTTGGTTTGTGAGCTTTGATGGAGCTCCTCAAGGTTAGCCTCATAATCTCTTATATCATAGTTGCTCGGCCAAATTTTCCATAGACCATTGATTTGCAGTGGAAAAAGTGCCCAATGAACCTGCAACTTCTTTCTCGAATTATGGATCATCTCGATCATTCTCATCATGCAAAATCATATGCCTTTTAGTTATCACTCCATATTTATGGTGTGATTCCATTTTGACGATGGCCTTCCATTTTATTCTAAAAACTAAATCTGAAGGAGGCATTTCTTTGGGTGAGATGGGGGTAAGATCATTCAGGAAACAAAAAATTAGGATTAGGGGTCCCAAAGATGGATTGCATAGGTTTAAATGATGTAATGGGAGTGCTAATATCCATAGAATGTTGTTGTTCTACAGTGCTTGAGGTGCCAACAGGGGTTGTTGGTGATGAAGGAGGCACATTTTGTCTCTTCTTCAGGAAAGCCTCGAGTTGGGATTTTACGTGGGACCTAACTGCCTTGACAATGATGCTTATAATTTATGTGTCAATACCTCCGAGCTCTTTGGGGTTTCCTCTACTTGATGCTTGCCAGAGTGACTAGCTTTAGAACCTATTGACTTCGCTTCCTTGCAAGGGGGAGTGACTACTTGCTCCCCTTTTAGTAACTTTGGTAGGTTGTTCTACCTACGGTTTTGAAAGATGATAAAACCAGGTTCTTGATTGGGGGGAAGGGTTTGGAATCCATCCTGTAGCTCCTCATAATACTTAACTCCCCTGAATATTTCGGCATACGGGGAGATTTCGTGAACATACATTTTCATGTTGAAGTGGGATAGGTGGTTTTCCACAACCTTATGTGGGTCGCATATTTTGAATTCGATATCAACCAATTCGACATCATCCAAAGTCGCAACCTCCACTTTGGAGTGACCAAAATCCAGTAATGAAAACATGCACCCAAAAACTCTAATATAGGAGAAGTTCTCCTCAATAAACCAATATGTTATCTTTCCCATATTCCCCATAATCCAGTCTGAAATTCGAGGAGGTGGGTGGCCATAGAGGGCTATGTGAACACGGATCACAAAATTGTGTCATGTTTTATAAATGAAATCCTTGTATTTTTTTTCCCCTATCTTGGAATGGTAGAAATGAATGGGCTCAACATTGGCCGGAGTCCAGCTCCAATTCATCAATGTGAAAGGCATCATGAAACACATGGCGTCCACTATATACATAGACATATAAAAGGGTGCATGCTATCCCTTTGACTTCGTTGTTTTATAGTCTGCAATCTCCTTGGCCAAGTTATCGGACATCATTTTGGCCCAATTGAAATTAAAACCCTCTCTTACCTCATGCATGATGGATACCCATTCTACCGAGAAATGTGTGGGACTCTTCTTTCTGAAAAGTCGACATAGAATCATGTCTACATACACCATGGGAACATCCAAATATGTTGTGACATATATACCATGAGCGTTAGTTATAAATTTATCTAGGTTCCTCCACCAAGACTTGATTATCTCGGGATAATTATTGGCGTACCGATCACACTCCTTTTGCTCGAACTCTTAAATGAATGCAACATTGAATGTATATCTAGAATTAGGGGATAGTTTTTACATTACTTGCATATGTTATGGTCGGAAAGAGCTGACAATGACCTTCTTATGGTTGACAATGCTCCTGTTCTAGATGTCAACATGGTCTAAGTCCCAACGTCTCATGTCATTATAAGGCATGAGTCTCGGTCATGCTTCTATTTTGTGCAGTTTTGACTGTGCTATATGCCCGAGTTTAGTTGTGTAAGTATCACCTTATTCTTCAGTAAAGTCTTGTGGAAAGTTGATGATTTCATTTTCTAGAACCTCGAACACCTATGTCCAAGATTTAACAGTTTGCATGGCTCGCAGCGTGGTGTCCAACAAAATGTCCACATTTGGGTTTGAATTCTCGCCAGCCACATTAGGATTTTTCATCATTTTCCATGGTGCCATAAATTATATGGAGATAGAGTGAATCCTTTAAACAAATAAATCTTGCTAATTGCAGAAAGTGTAAATGAATTCGAAATCGAAATGCTTTAATTCAAAGCAAAGCCATCGTTTTTCGTATAACTTCACTGAAATTTTTTTATTAATGTTTGATGGGAAAGTATTCTTGGTGATCCGCGATCTGCATTTGAATCGTTATCCTAACCAGCAATGAATTGGATTTAAATTTAAAATTTCATTTACCAGGTTCACACTTTCTTTGGGGTAAAAAATCATATTTTCAGAAGGTGAAAAATAGAAATATTCAAAGCTCATAATTGTGTTCCAATATAGGCTCCATTGGGGATCGCGTCTCCTTGTGAGACACAGAAGAAAAATAGACCGAGTGGCCCTTTTTGTGAAAATGGAGTCATTTTTTCTTTTGTGAGGAAACATATTTAGGGGTCAATCATACAAAAAATAATTGAATTTCAACCGAATCTCATAAAAACTTCAAAGACATCCGATTATCGATCTCAAGTTAGGCCATTTAAGATTTGCCTTTCATAAAACTGAGTTCGGATCTGTTTAAGATAATCAAAATGACTTTAAATGAAGTATCAAACTTCGACTGACTTCATTCACATCAAGGTTAAATGGATGAAACAATTTATTTAGGAAGTCCCTCGTTGGTTCAGAATGTAAATATTATCAGAAAGAGAATTAGATGTCAGATTATGTCATGTAGATATATGCGACAACCATACATATATCATAGATATTTCTTCACTGTCAATGAGCCTCTTTAGTACCTCGGTGAATTTATCTACCTCTCCCATTGAATTTCCTTTCACCATCATCATTACATCATTTTGATGAGATGAGGGCAATGATTACATGAATTTCCTTTCATCATCTCTTTTTGGACAAAATGGGGGAAATCAAATTTCGAATTTCCTTTCACCATTTGTCTTGGACTAGATGGGGGCGATCAGATTATGAATTTCCTTTGACCATATACCTTATATTTTAATATTTTGAAGTGGGGGAAATCAATTTGTATGTATCATACAAGGGATGATATCTTCTTATAATTTAAAATAAGGACTACCATAATTTTTTAATTTTACTTTGAAACTAATTTTCTTCCAATCTTCAATACACCTTTGACCAAAGGGAATATTTTATAGTTATTTTGAATTTCAGTGATCAACCTTGAGTGAATTGGTCAAATTAAAAAATTATGGAAGAGATAAAGTTATTAGGATTGGCCTGAACATACTTTCTTTCAATTAAAATCAAAGGAACATAAAGATTTTCTACTACTCTTGTTTTCAGAAACATATTTTTAAGTTTTCAAAGTCAAGTTGTAATCCTTTCTTTCTATGAAGAACCAAGAAAAATAGTAAAAATCGGAAAACAATGAAAGATCAAGTATCGGCACAACTTAAGAAGAACCATGATTCAGAGGGCCAGACACAAAATAATCTTATCCCGACAAAAAAAAAATTATGGACTCTCGAACTTCCTTTTAGGCCCCTTTTTATTCTTATTTTCTTTTTATTTTTATTTCGCTTTTTTATTTCGTTCAGGGAACGTTTTAGAATTTATCTATAATCTCATACTTCCATGATTTTTTGTTATGTGAAAACATTTATATGAGTGAAACATCCTTTACAGTCGATAATATTTCCTTAAATGTTTAGTTTGAACTAACGTGGTAGGAGTTCATACCTTAGATTTCCATTGTATTTTCAATCAATTAAATCATTAATTTATCACCTGTTTTGAGAGAAAGCGAATGCCTTTGAATAAAGTGTTGGATTGCAGTGCATCCTTATCTCTTATCTGTTAGTATGCATTCTGCAAGAGAGAAAAATGGGGGGTGTTAGAAAATTCTGCAGAATAGAGATGGTATGTGATATATATGTTTTTATATTTTTGTTTTG
The DNA here is from genome assembly GCA_009831015.1 of Picea engelmannii. Taxonomy (NCBI): domain Eukaryota; kingdom Viridiplantae; phylum Streptophyta; class Pinopsida; order Pinales; family Pinaceae; genus Picea; species Picea engelmannii. Next base: position 206,204 of record ML780324.1, on the reverse strand, counting down.
ATGATATCAAGTAAACCTGGTTTATTTACAATAAAAGTAAAATTTGGATAATTTACAAAAGGGGAATAAAATTGAAAAGCGAAACATGGAAACCGAAACCGGTATATACAATGGGAATCTGAAATATGATTATTGCATAAAATGTTTTAGGTAACGCTCATTGATAGCAATGTCAAGAATTTCTTCATCGAGGTTTTCCAATAAGAAGGAATTTTCCCCCTCATCAGCTGCAATCCTGAATGGTCTGAGCCAGAGATGGTCAAAATTGCCATGTTTTCCCACATCCTCCTTTATAGCATCACACTTTCAAGCTAGATCACCCAGAAGAAACTGCCCGTCTTTAGCCTTTTTATCGAAAAGGGCTTTCATATTATCTTGGTATTTTTGGAGTTTATCATCTGCTTTGACCTTATTTTGTTGAACTTCAATTAGTTGATTTATCCTTCTTGTAATCTCATTCAACTCTTTATTTGCATCCTACCATAGATTCATCATAGATAGAGAAAGATTGATAGGAAGGACAACATCAGTACCATAAACCAATTGAAAAGGGGACATACCTATCAATTTCTTGGTGTCGATTTGGTTTTCCCATAGGGCGTATTTCAGGTGGACGTGCCAAGCCTTTTTATTTTTTGTAAACACTTTTTTTATGATATTCATAAGGCTCTTGTTAGAAAATTCAACCAACCCATTACCCTGAGCATAATAGGCAGTAGAATGTCCTAACACAATGTTGTATTTTTTGAAGAAATTGACCATTGCCATAGATTTGAAATCTTAGGCATTTTCATTGACTATTTTCTTAGGACAACCAAATATCGATAGGATGTTCTCTTCCAATAAATTTATCGCTATCGAATCCATATAATTTCAAGTTGGAATAGCTTCTACACATTTCGTGAAGTAATCAGTAGCAGTTAAAATCCATCTATGTTGAGCGCTCGACTGCAGATGGTTCTCTCAGATAAAATCCAGACCCCATTCTTGAAAGGGATATTTTTTTTTTACTATGATTAAAGGTAGTTGATGCAGGATCATCACTCCAAGCCAGCTACATTCCATCCAACCAGCATATCAAAGCATGTGTTTAATGGAGACGATAGGCGCAACCCTCTCACTTTCAAATTTCAAATCTGAATTTATTGTATTAAATAATTGTAAGGCTGGTAGAGCCAAAAGCCATGCATGTGGGCATGCTTAGATAAAGGTTTCCTTAAATAGTTATAAGTATGATATCTAGATCCAATTCAGACTAGAAAAGCATTCAATGTAATTCATTGTAATTAATGAGAGTTGGTGAGGATGGAGGGAAGAGCTCCAGGATCCCCCTTTTGTAAAAAGATCTTTGGTATCTGCAGAGTTAGTCGGATAGAGTTTGAGGGAAGAGAAGAGAAGAAGAGAGAGATAGGAAAGGAGAGTTGAGACTCTATTGCAGTTTGATTCAAACACATTGTAATTAGTCATTGATGTTAATAAAAATAGAGGAGTTTTTCCTGCATGTTGTTGTTCATGTGTTTATGAATTCATGAATGAATGTTTTTATGTGTGATGATATGTTGTATATGTATGTTAGTTTGCATTTTCAGGTTACAGACAGAAGTCGTTGTCTGTTGGGTTCTTTGATTCCAGTTCTGGTTCTCTGAGGCTTCATGAAAGACGTTGCATGATAGAACACTGTGGGTTCTATAAGCCAGTGCAACGAGTGCACTTTTGAATTATGTGAAATTTCATACAGAGACGTGCCAGGAGGGCACACCAGAGGAAGTTTTAGACTCAGGGAGAAGCCTCAAGGTTGTTGAACACCTTGGAGGTGAAGACTGTGCAGATAAAGGCATAGAGAAAATAGAATCACTGAGGGTTCTATAGAAGCTCTGCCAGGAGGACATTGAGCACATGCATAGAGTGTACAGGAGGAACTCTATTTTGAGTTCAGGGAAGACAGAAATACTGAAGGTTCTGCAGATATCTTCCAAGAGAGCATTGAGTGAGCACATAGAGTGCACCAGGTAACTCTATTTGGAGTTCTAAGAAAAGGGAAGTGTCAAGGAGAAGGCATTTACAGGGTTACTGAACACCCTGCAGGCTCAGCAAGGAGTACTTGAGCATAAGTTTCCAGAGGTTTCTTATATCCCTTCAAGGAGAGAAAGGGACAGAGACGCTTTGATGTCAGAGCCACAAATAATCTCAGGATGGATAGCATAGTTGTGTGCAGAGGCTCTGCGAGGTGTGCATCGAGTAGAAGAACGATAGGAGGGTGTGAAGCATTTCTTTGTAAGAAATACTTTGAATTGGGTTATCCGAAAACTCAGTAGCACAAGGAGTGTGCGAATAGGAACGTTTCTGAATTTCTTAAGCTCAGAAGCTTAGGAGGAACAGTTCCTTTGCGCAGATATCAATAGTCGAGAGGAGTAGGAAGTCGAGGAACCCTTTGAGGTTTAACAATCGAAAATTATCAGGAGGGACAACGTCCTTAGAATACAGGCAGGAGCCGACGATACAGGCTTCGCAGCAAAAGCAAAGGTCGAGGCCTTTGAAACTTTGGAAATATTCCAAGGGGGAGGAAGAAGTGAAAGATTAGGATGGAGCATAGCTACCATTGGATTAGGTAGAGGAAAAGATCTGGACTGTTGAATCTATGTCCAGGCAGTAGGAGGAGAGCGCGCAAGAGAAAGAGATATGGGTCGTTAGATCTAGGCACATGGACCGATAGCCATCGGATCCATGAGAACTTGCAGGAGGTTTAACCCTCATATATGCAAAGGGAAGGACTTGTCAAAATCCCTAATGCATCGCGACCATCCACAAGGAGGACACATGGAAAGCGGTCAAGGTTTCAGGAAAATTCTCAAAAGGATGTGGGTCGTCGATCCAGTTGGATCATAGTTGTTGGTCCAAGAGGGACATGGACTGCTGATCTCTCAGCATAGATATTCCGACATTTCAACATTTTTACATTTCAGCTACTGAAAGATACAAAGGGAAAGATTCGAGACTCTTGACCCATGAAATATCAGAAGACTCTTGACTCATTATTACTAAATTCCCCCCCCACAAAGAAATTACATCTCACATTCCCTCTATTGTTCCTGAGATTAAACCTGAGATTAAACTTAAGGCTCAAAGAGTAATGTTGCATCATGAATGTTTAAAGATAATGTTTTAAAAGAGTGTTTTTTCTACCTTTAGTTATATAAGAAATGGTCCTTAAAAGAAATTAATAATAGGATAATACATAGGTTGTATTTTGTTTTCTTAGTCTCAATTATAATATCAAATGGTGTGGGAGAAACTTACAAAACCTTTAAACAAAGCTATGCCTCAATGGATGATGAGTCTCACCTTGTTTGCAGTAGAAGAAAGTAAATAATGCATCCTTGAACAAGATATGAGATGCAGTAATTCAAATAGATTGCAGGTCTTGTTTTACTTATACTAAAGACAGAGGAAAAAGTTTCTTACTTAATGAATTATTGATATAATGTGAATACAGTAGTTGTGATACTAAATTGCAATCAATCGCTTATCAAGGAATTACATAAGGAAATTCAGAGATATGAAAATACAGAAGAAACACATAACTCAAACTGAACAAAAGTTGGAATCTCTGTGTGGACTTGTATTAATACTAAAAAATGATAGTTTTCTCTATTACATCCGGCAATAAGCAACCTTGAATGAATCTTGAATCTATGTATTTATACAAAAACTATCACAACTCAAAACGATTCGAATTCTTACAATGAAAATACCATATATTTGAATAAGACAACGTTATGTAAAATGTGGTAAGATCTACTAGCGTTCTCCTCTGTCTCTTCATATGATTGCCAAAAACACCTCTTTTCTTTAGTATTTTGGTCTAGATACAACTATCCTCTGACCTCCTTAATAATTCAACATACTGTCCTGGCTATTTTTACATGTTTTCATATGTCCCTCCAGATATGTTCAACAATGCAATGAGAGACTTCCGAGATCAGGGAGAAATGCCAATTGGATGAGTAGCATTGCATGAATCATCGAGGAATGCATAACGAGCATGAGAAAAATTAATTGGTTGTGGGGAGGGTGACAATGTTACATGTGTATGATGATGAATCAGGGATAAGGACTATTAGAATGTGAATGAATAAGATAAGTAGTTGTAGGGAGGTGAAAGGTATGGGAGGTAAAAAGAAAGGGGCATTGTGCATGTTTCCTTATTTCCTCCAGTTGTGCTTGCTTTCCCATGTTCAATACATGGTTGCATTTATTCAATAATTTTACTATGAAATTTGAGGGCTCAATTGTTCCAGTAACCTCAAAAGTTAATAATCTCTTCTCTACCTGAGGCAGTTTTTCTTGAGTCCTTTTTATTTCCTAAGCTATGGCTTGGAGATGAGAGCTTGGACATACTAGCCAGTTATTTATCTTAAGAAGATCAATTTGGTCCATTTTTTGAATGGTTGTGATATATTTTTCCTTTCTCGTTTTGGAATTATGTTAATTCATTTCAATATCAATTTTCCCGAGGGCTTTTGAAATGCTACTTTCCTCCAAATCGATCAACCTCTTGTCTAATGATGACAATGCCTCGTAGAAAGTGTCTTTTACTTCCTTGGCTAATATTTTTCTCTCTGCTAGATTCATTTCCCATACCTTTAGGGCCATATCACCTCGTAATTGTTTAGAGGGAGAGAGCAGAGGAAAATCAGGGGCATCATCTTTATGCACCAATATGATGGCCTCTTGGAACCTAGATTGGGTGAAGGGAGATTCTCTTTCCTTAATATAGATTCTCTTTAGATAAATGTCTATTTATTGGTAGCACTTCTAGATGGAATCAAATTTCATAAAATGGTCTTGTTGGAAAATTTCCATCTTTTCATTTCTTTCCATTGATTGAGTTCAGAAGGCTGAGATATCTACTAAGGTAACTTCAATCAGGTCCAATCTAGCTCGCAATTGGTATATCAATTCATTGCACTGAGTGAACAATCCTTTGTTGGTTTGTGAGATTTTATGGAGCTCCTCAACGTTAGCCTCATAATCTCTTATATCATAGTTGCTCGGCCAAATTTTCCACAAACCATTGATTTGCAGTGGCAAAAGTGCCCAATGAACCTGCAACTTCTTTCTCGAATTATGGATCATCTCGATCATTCTCATCGTGCAAAATCATATGCCTTTTAGTTATCACTCCATATTTATTGTGTGATTCCCTTTTGACGATGGCCTTCCATTTTCTTCTAAAAAATAAATCTGAAGGAGGCATTTCTTTGGGCGAGATGGGGGTAAGATCATTCACGAAACAAAAATCAGGATTAGGGGTCCCAAAGATGGATTGCATAGGTTTCAATGATGTAATGGGAGTGCCAATATCCATAGACTGTTGTTGTTCTACAGTACTTGAGGTGCCAACAGGGGTAGTTGGTGATGAAGGAGGCACATTTTGTACCTTCTTTAGGAAAGCCTTGAGTTGGGATTTTACGTGGGACCTAACTGCCATGAAAATGATGCTTCTAATTTATGTGTCAATACCTCTGAGCTGTTTGGGGTTTCCTCTAATTTATGCTTGCCAGAGTGACTAGCTTCAGAACCTATTCACTTGGATTCCTTGCAAGGGGGAGTGACTACTTGCTCCCCTTTTAGTACCTTCGGTAGGTTGTTATGCTTATGGTTTTGAAAGATGATAAAACTAGGGTATTGATTGGGGGGAAGGGTTTCGAATCCGTCCTGTACCTCCTCATAAGACTTAACTCCCATGAATATTTCGTCATACAGGGAGATTTCATGCACATACATTTTCATGTTGAAGTGGGCTAGGTGGTTTTCCACAACCTTATGTGGGTCGTGTCTTTTAAATTCGATGTCAACCAATTTGACATCATCCAAAGGCGCAACCTCCACTTTGGAGTGACCAAAATCTAGTAATGAAAACATGCACCCAAAAACTATGATATAGGAGAAGTTCTCCTCAATAAACCAATATGTTATCTTTCCCATATTCCCCATAATCCAGTCTGAAATTCGAGGAGGTGGGTGGCCATAGAGGGCTATGTGAACAGGGATCACAAAATTGTGTCATATTTTATAAAATAAATCCTTGTATTTTTCTTCCCATAGCTTTGAATGGTAGAAATGAATGGGCTCAACACTGGCCGAAGTCCAACCCCAATTCATCAATGTGAAAGGCATCACAAAACACATGGCATCCATGATATACATAGACATATAAAAGGGGGCATGATATCCCTTTGACTTCGTTGTTTTATAGTCTGCAATCTCTTTGGCCAAGTTATCGGACATCATTTTGGACTAATTGAAATTAAAACCCTCTCTTACCTCATGCATGATGGATACCCATTCTACCGAGAAATGTCTGGGACTCTTCTTTATGAACAGTGGACATAGAATCATGTCTACATACACCATGGGAACGTCCAAATACGTTTTGGCATATATACCATGAACGTCTATTCTAAATTTCTCTAGGTTCCTCCACCAAGACTTGATTATCTCGGGACAATTATTGGCATACTGATCAGACTCCTTTTGCTCGAACTATGGAATGAATGCAACATTGAATGCATATCTAGAATTAGGGGATAGTTTTTACATTACTTGCATATGTTATTGTCGAAAAGAGCTGACAATGACCTTCTGATGGTTGACAATGCTCCTGTTCTAGATGTCAACATGATCTAAGTCCCAACTTCTCATGTCGTTATAAGGCATGAGTCTTGGTCATGCTTCTATTTTGTGCAGTTTCGACAGTGGAATGTGTCTGAGTTTAGTTCTGTAAGTATCGTCTTCTTCTTCTGTAAAGTCCTATGGACAGTTCATGATTTCATGTTCTAGAACCTCGAACACCTACGTCCAAGAATTAACAGTTTACATGGCTCACGGTGTGGTGTCCAACAAAATGTCCACATTTGGGTTTGAATTCTCACTAGCCACATCAGGATTTTTCATCATTTTCCGTGGTGCCATAAATTCTAAGGAGACAGAGTGAAATTACCTGTTGTGGAGAAAACTAGTGAATCCTTTAAACAGATAAATCTTGCTAATTGCAGAAAGTGAAAATGAATTCGAAATCAAAATGCTTTTATTCAAAGCAAAGCCATCGCTTTTCGTATAACTTCACTGATGAAAAATTTATTAATGTTTGATGGGAAAGTATACTTGGTGATGCACGATCTGCATTTGAATCATTATCCTAACCAGCAATGAATTGGATTTAAATTTAAAATTTCATTTACCAGGTTCACACTTTCTTTGGGGTAAAAAATCATATTTTTAGAAGCTGAAAAATAGAAATATTCAAAGCTCATAATTGTGTTCCAAATAGTCTCCACTCGGGATCGCGTCTCCTTGTGAGACACAGAAGAAAAATAGACCGAGTGGCCTTTTTTGGGAAAATGGAGTCATTTTTTCTTTTGTGAGGAAAAATCTTTAGGAGTCAATCATACAGAAAATAATTGAATTTCAACAGAATCTCAGAAAAACTTCAAAGACATCCGATTATCGATCTCAAGTTAGGCCATTTAAGATTTCCCTTTCATAAAACTGAGTTCGGATCTGTTTAAGATAATCAAAATGACTTTAAATGAAGTATTAGACTTCGGCTGACTTTGTTCACATCAAGTTTAAATGGATGAAACAATTTATTTAGGAAGTCCCTCATTGGTTTAGAATGTAAATATTATCAGAAAGAGAATTAAATGTCAGATTATGTCATGTAGATATATGCGACAACCATACATATATCATAGATATTGCTTCACTATCAATGATCTTGTTTAGTACCCCGGTGAATTTATCTACCTCTCCCATTGAATTTCCTTTCACCATCATCATTACATCATTTTCCTGAGATGAGGGAAATCATTACATTAATTTACTTTCATCATCTCTTTTTGGACAAAATGGGGGAAATCAAATTTCGAATTTCCTTTCACCATTTGTCTTGGACTAGATGGGGGCAATCAAATTATGAATTTCCTTTCAGCATCTACCTTATATTTTAATATTTTGAAGTGGGGGAAATCAATTTGTATGTATCATACAAGGGATGATATCTTCTTATAATTTAAAATAAGGTCTACCATAATTTTTTAATTATACTCTCAAACTAATTTTCTTCCAATCTTCAATACACCTTTGACCAAAGGGAATATTTTATGGGTATTTTGAATTTCATGGATCAACCTTGAGCGAATTGGTCAAATTAAAACATGATGGAAGAGATAAAGTTATTAGGATTGGCATGAACATACTTCATTTCAATTAAAATCAAAGCAACATAAAGATTTTCTCCTACTCTTGTTTTCTTAAACATATTTTTAAGTTTTTAGAGTCAAGCTGTAATCCTTTCTTTCTATGAAGACCCAAGAAAAATAGTGAAAATTGGAAAAGAATGAAAGATCAAGGATCGACACAACTTAAGAAGAACCATGATTTAGAGGGCCAGACACAAAATAATCTCATCCCAACAAAAAAAAAATTATGGACTCTCGAACTTCCTTTCAGGCCCCTTTTTATTCTTATTTTCTTTTTCTTTTTATATGTCACTTTTTTATTTCGTTTAGGGAAGGTTTTATAATTTATCTATAATCTCATACATCCATGACTTTTTGTCAGGTGACAACATTTATATGAGTGAAACCTCCTTTACATTCGATAATATTTCCTTAAATTTTTAGTTTGAACTAACGTGGTAGGAGTTCATACCTCAAATTTCCATTGTATTTTCAATCAATTAAATCATTAATTTATCACCTATTTTGAGAGAAAGTGAATGCCTTTGAAAAACAAGTGTTGGATTCCAGTGCATCCTTATCTCTTATCTGTCAGTATGCATTCTGCAAGAGAGAAAAATGGGAGGTGTTAGAAAATTATGCAGAATAGAGATGATATGTGATATATATGTTTTTATATTTTTGTTTTGATGATATCAAGTAAACCTTGTTTATTTACAGTAAAAGTAAAATTTGGATAATTTACAAAAGGGGAATAAAATTGATAACCGAAACATGGAAACCGAAACCGGTATATACAATGGGAATCTGAAATATGATTATTGCATAAAATGTTTTAGGTAACGCTCATTGATAGCAATGTCAAGAATTTTTCATCGAGGTTTTCCAATAAGAAGGAATTTTTCCCCTCATCAGCTACAATCCTGAATGGTCTGAGCCAGAGATGGTCAAACTTGCCATGTTTTCCCACATCCTCCTTTATAGCATCACACTTTCAAACTAGATCACCCAGAAGAAACTGCGTGTCTTTAGCCTTTTTATCGAAAAGGGATTTCATATTATCTTGGTATTTTTGGAGTTTATCATTTGCTTTGACCTTATTTTGTTGAACTTTGATTAGTTGATTTATCCTTCTTGTAATGTCATTCAACTCTTCATTTGCATCCTACTAGAGATTCATCATAGATAGAGAAAGATTGATAGGAAGGACAACATCAGTACCATAAACCAATTGAAAAGGGGACATACCTATTGATTTCTTGGTGTCGATTTGGTTTTCCCATAGGGCATATTTCAGGTGGACATGCCAATCCTTTTTATTTTTTATCAACTTTTTTTTATGATATTCATAAGGCTCTTGTTAGACAATTCAACCAACCCATTACCCTGAGTATAATAGGTAGTAGAATGTCCTAACACAATGTTGTATTTTTGGAAGAAATTGACCATTGCCATAGATTTGAAATCTTAGGCATTTTCATTGACTATTTTCTAAGGGCAACCAAATATCGATAGGATGTTCTCTTCTAATAAATTTATCACTACCAAATCCATATAATTTCAGGTTGGAATAGCTTCTACCCATTTCGTGAAGTAATCAATAGCAGTTAAAATCCATCTATGTTGAGCGCTTGACTATAGATGGTTCTCTCAGATGAAATCCATACCCCATTCTTGAAAGGGATATTTATTTTTTACTATGATTAAAGGTAGTTGATGCAGGAGCATCACTCTAAGACATCTACATGCCAGCCAACCAACACATCAAAGAACATGTTTACTTGAGAGGAGAGGCACAACCCTCTCACTTTCAAATTTCAAATCTGAATTTATTGTATTAAATAATTGTAAGGCTGGTAGAGCCAAAAGCCATGCATGTGGGCAGGCTTAGATAAAGGTTGCCTTAAATAGTTGTAAGGATGATATCTAGATCCGATTCAGACTAGACAACCATTCAATGTAATTCATTGTAATTAATGAAAGGTTGTGAGGATGGAGGGAAGAGCTCGAGGTGTTGGGTATGTGTTATATTCTTTGCATGTGTGTGTGTGTGGGTGCGTCAGATACGACGACTGCGTCTGACGATCCCTTCACCTGTGGCTTTGTCGTGTGCGTCGGGCGCTTTCCTAGGGGGGTCCTAGGGGGGGGGCAGGTATGCCCCCCCCTGGTTACGCGGAGCGTTCGGCACCGGGTGGTAGCCTGGGGCCGACGGGGTTCGGGGCAGCGCCCCGAGTACGCGGAGCATTCGGCACCAAGCATAGCCCGGGGCCGAGGGGTTCGGGGCAACGCCCCAAATTTTTTTTTTTTGGGCGGTTTTTGCTATTTTTAACGGATTTTGCTATTTTTAGCTGATTTGTAAATTAATCCCGGATTAAGGGATTAGGGTTTTGGTATCTACGGAATACCTAAAAACATTGTATATATTGTATGGCGAATGGTGA
>ML780324.1:150791-195470 GCA_009831015.1 Picea engelmannii | reverse complement strand
AAGGGATTAGGGTTTTGGTATCTACGGAATACCTAAAAACATTGTATATATTGTATGGCGAATGGTGAAATTCGATATAATGAAAAAGAAAGGTTTTTCCCGGTTGAGGGTTTCCGGTAAAGATCTCTGTGTATTCTGTGTATAAGCCATTGATTAATTTCTGTATTGCTTAAGAATATATATGCATTGCTTTACTTCGCAGGTTTAAAACTTACACGAGGATCCCTCTTTTGTAAAAAGATCCTTGGTATCTGTAGAGTTAGTCGGATAGAGTCTGAGGGAAGAGAAGAGAATAAGAGAGAGATAGGAAAGGAGAGTCGAGACTCTATTGAAGTCCGAGTCAAACACATTGTAATTAAACATTGATGTTAATAAAAACAGAGCAGTTTTTCCTGCATGTTGTTGTTCATGTGTTTATGAATTCATGAATGAATGTTTTTATGTGTGATGATATGTTGTATATGTATGTTAGTTTGCATTTTCAAGTTACAGAAAAAAGTTGTTGTCTGTTGGGTTCTTTGATTCCAGTTCTGGTTCTTTGAGGCTTCATGCAAGACGTTGCATGACAAAACATTGGGGTTTCTATAAGCCAGTGTAATGAGTGCACTTCTGAATTATGCGAAATTTCAGACAAAGACATGCCAGGAGGGTGCACCAGAAGAAGTCTTAGACTCAGGGAGAAGCCTCAAGGTTGTTTAACACCTTGGAGGTGAAGACTGTGTAGATAAAGGCATAGAGAATACAGAATCACTAAGGGTTCTATAGAAGCTCTGCCAGGAGGGCATTGAGCACATGCATAGAGTGCACAGGAGGAACTCTATTTCAAGTTCAGGGATTTGTATTTGTTAGTCCAAGAGGGACATGGACCATTGATCTCTCAGCATAGATATTCTGACATTTCGGCTACTGGAAGATACAAAGGGAAAGATTCAGTACTCTTGACCCACGAAATCTTGGAAGAACGTAAGTCATCGGATCAGGGGAGGCTCACAGCCATCGATCTTCCTTTGGAGTGGAATTTTGGCATTTCAGGGTTCGGCATTTCAGAGTTTCAGGATTTGGCATTTTGGAAATCCCGAGGACAAGGAGCCAAGGAAATTTGAGTTGAAAACCCCTGAGCTCATGAAACACAATGTGTATTTGGAGAAGGGTTGTGGTCATGGAGGAGGCAATCACATAGAACCGAAATTTTGACATTTCGTCATATTGGGTTTCGGGGATTGAAGAGTCAAGAGACTCACCACTTCATGATTCCCGAAGTCCTGAAACCCTAAATCCATTTTCGGAATAGGTCATGGTCATATTTGGTGGCCATGTGGAGGTGAAGACTCACGCCTGGTGCATTTCTTGTGTCGGTGGAGTTTTCATGAAGGACCTGTGGATCGGATCCGTGGGGCTCCAGTGAGGGCCCGAAAGAGATATTTTGGTTCTGCGGATTCAAAGAAGAATGATCTTGTGCGGATACTTGGCCCGAGGGAAAGGGGTTCTGCATCAGAGTGGTATCAGAGCTTGATTTGTGTCTATATATTTCAGGCTGAGTGAGCCAAAGGAAAAGGAAGACAGATTGTTGAAGCTCTGTGATGATTGTTGCAAGGTGTGCAGTAGTCAATAGATAGTCAGTTCGACTATAAGAAAAGGCTGGAAGCAGTCATGATTACAGAGTGACAACAACAAGTTTGCCAGGATGGTAGACAGGAATAGAAAAATGGTTCTTGAAGGCCATGGACGTGGTGGAAAGAAGAACCACCAACAACAGAGTGAGGATGAGATGGACAAAGAACTCATCAAGATAAGAGAGAGGATGGAGGAGCTTGCATTTCGAATGCAGCAGGATGAAAAATCACGATGGGTATATGAATGTCCCATGAAAATGAAAATGAAATGGCCAGTCAGGGAGTTATTGGCCTGAAGGTAGTAGAGGTTTTTGAAGGAATGGCTGAGGTATGTGGAATAACTCAGGGTTGAAGAAGAAGTGGTTCATGTGTGTGAACCAGAAGTTGGGAGAAATATTAGTGATGATGAGGAGAAGAGATCATTGAAAGATCTCAGAGACTACCAAGCATGTAGTGAGGAATTCCCAATTTGCCAGGTGGGTAAGGAAAAGAACATGAGACTATTTTAAAGTCTCGAGAGCTCAGAAGTGAGTTCATGTCAGCAAGGAGTGATGATGGAGATGGTATTGAAAGATATCATAAATTGCCAAGTGGGCAGAGATGGAATTTCAAATTGCTAGGAGGGCAATGAGATCAGATCATGGGAGGATCTCATAGACTACTAGGAGGGAAAAGAGGAAATCCCATACTGCCAAGTGGGTAAGGGAGAGCAGACGAACTCATAGGTGAGTTCATATTAACAAGAGGAGATGACAGAGAAAGAAGGTCAGAAGAGCATTCTGATGATTGGATGGATAAGAGTATCCATGACAAGCAACCGAGTGGAGGCCGATGCACAGGATGAAGGTGCAGTAGAGGAGGAAGGACAACGAGCAAAAACTATCAAGAAAGAAGAATTAGGGAAGAAATCAGGAGATACCCTAGCAAAAGGAGAAGAAGATGAGCATTCAGAAGAATGGCTTAAAGATTTCAGCCAGGTAGCTGAAACAAAGACACCTGCAACACTGAAGCTGACATCAGAAGAAGATCATGCAGATAGGATGCTCACTCCATGGGAGATGGAGTTGGATATGCTATAGGATTGGCTGAACCATCCAGAACCAGTATATGACTGCCATGAGGAGACAGTCACCCAGATGTTAGCAGAGGAGCATTCCAAGGAATTTCTCTAAAATTTCAGCAAGGGAGCCGAACAATTGATGATGATTGTAATGCTGAGGCATGCAGTAGAAGATGAAGTAAAATTTCAGTATGAGGAGCAGCTAGAGGAAGATGCAATTGAACCAGTAGAAGAACTGGTAGAAGCAAAGTTGTCAGAGAAGGAAGCTGAGCAACAACTTAGTGATACGATTGCGGAATTGGAGTCTGCAGTAGAGTGGCAACTCAAGGACACAAAAGAGGAAGAATATGGCATGGGACATCTAGTTGATCTACCTATTTGTAGGGAAGAAGTGCAGTGGAGAAAGTTGCAAAAGGAGAGCCATCCTAGGGATCAGCTAGACAAGATAATTGAGAAGATCAGAAGGTTGATGATCAAATCAGCAGAAGAGGCCAGCAAAGAGAAATTGGATAGAGGAGAACCTACCATAGTAGCAGGGCAACAGAAGCAACAACAACAACAACAAAGCAATGGAGAAGATGGATATCCCCAGAGAACTATTTGGGATCCAGGTGGATTTCAACAGCCATGCTAGGAAGCTCATGAGCAGAAGCTCATGAATTTTTCACAGTAGAGGAGTATGATGTAGGAGAATTGCTCCAATCCATCTATGCGCCAGCCAACCAGCACATTAAAGCACGTCTTTAATGGAGAGGAGAGGCACAATCCTCTCACTTTCAAATTTCAAATTTGAATTTATTGTATTAAATAATTGTAAGTCTAGTAGAGACAAAACCCATGCATGTGTTCAGGCTTAGATAAAGGTTTCCTTAAATAGTTGTAAGGTTGAGATCTAGATCCGATTCGGACTAGACAACCATTCGATGTAATTCATTGTAATTAATGAGATTTGGTGAGGATGGAGGGAAGAGCTTGAGGAGCCCCCTTTTGTAAAAATATCCTTGGTATATATAGATTTAGTCGGATAGAGTATGAGGGAAGAGCAGAGAAGAAGAGAGAGATAGGAAAGGACAGCTGAGATTCGGTTGCAGTCTGAGCTTGAACACATTCTAATTAGACATTGATGTTAATACAAACAGAACAGTTTTTCCTGCATGTTGTTGTTCATGTGTTTATGAATTCATGAATGAATATCTTAATGTGTGATGATATGTTGTAGATGTATGTTAGTTTATGTTTGTAGGTTACAAACAAAAGTCATTGTCTGTTGGGTTCTTTGATTCCAGGTCTGTGTTAGGACCACACAATGTACCTTTTTACCCATACTTTTTGCCACTATTACACTCTTGTTCACTCACATTTAAACCCATATTATCACTTTATCTTATCTTTCCAAAGGTATGCAACATCTCTTCTCTTTACTATACGTTTAATCTGTTTTGCATATAATTTCACATTACTCTTGTACTTAACCATTGATTAGAAATGTATACGTGTTGAAACAGTTCAAACTGCAGATTAGCATTTGAGGCCTATTGTTGAAACATCAATTCACAGAAGCTGTTACACAGTCCATGGTCGATGATACGGAAACACAGAAGTTGTTACACAGTCCATGGTCGATGATGCTGAAACAAAGAAGTTGTTACACAGTCCATGGTCGACGATGCTGAAACAAAGAAATTGTTACACAGTCTATGGTCAATGATGTTGAAACACAAGGAAGCCATTATAGTCTGTGGTCAACAACAACTCACACATATTGACTACAACAGCCGCACTATAAGCCAAGAATCAACCATCGCTGCTACCTGAGAGGAGCTAAACAGTCAGAGTGCAATTCTCGTCGCTGAAACAGCCCACGATTTGCGATGCCAAAACAACATGCAACAATAGCAACGAGAACTGTTATTCCAGCTGTAACAACAACACCTGATTCAACACTTGTAATAGCATTTTGTTGCGGGAGACTAGGACATCTTATTCCGGTTTAGAAAGTCGATCTGACTAAGAATAGGAATCATATATACATCTGTAATTTTGATCAATTGTATCGAATGGATTCCCTCTTTAAATAAGAGGAAATCATCATTCGAGGGGGATCCCAGTTTTATGTACTAAGGAAGCTTCAGAGAGAGGGATGTACTTCATTTTCAGATTGTAATATGATACATTGATAGATGAATAGAAGACTATTTTGAGCATCCTTCTCTAGCCTTTTCGTCTCAGGGGAATCTTGTGAGAAGGGAGGGACCACCTTCTTCACAAGATTCACCCGTTAGTTCGATAGTGTGTTAGTGTAATTTCTGTTTATGCCTTGATTAACTTCTGCCTTGCTGAAACACTACTGTTAATGAATTTTTCCTTGCTGAAACACTACTGAACTTTGTCTTGTTAAGAACTTTGTTTTATTGAATGTTACGTTGTTTTCACGAAGTTCATAATCATTTTAATTAGCAATATTGTGGGATGAATTTATGAGGTTTTCTAATCAGAGACTAGAACTAAAGGTTCCTGCTTAATGGAAGGGATTAAGGGTTCTGTTCTCTGTTAGAAGTAATCAGCTTTCAATTATTTTCCCTGAGTGTGTCAATCAGAGACTAGAACTAAAGGTTCCTGCTTAATGGAAGGGATTAAGGGTTTTGTTCTCTGTTAGAAGTAATCATCTTCCAATTATTTTCCCTGAGTGTGCCAATCAGAGACTAGAACTAAAGATTCCTTCTTAATGGAAGGAATTAAGGGTTTTGTTCCATGTTAGAAGTAATCAGCCTTCAATTAATTTCCATGAGTGTGCTAATCAGAGACTGGTGCTAAAGGTTCCTTCTTATTGGAAGGGATTAAGGGTTTGGTTCTCTGTTAGATAGAGTTATCCTTCTATGCATTAATGTTTTCATGAAAGTGTGTTAATCAGAAACAAGGTGTTGGAGTTCCTGCTTGGGAATAAGGGTCATGTTCTCTGGTTACAAAATAGTTGTTCTTTCCTGTTGCAGTTGTTATTTTAATATAATCCAGGATTCTTTAGATTAATCATCTATTTAAAGCTCTGCAATAGGTAGGTTGCTTTCCTATAATTCAAGTCAGAACTTCAGTTTATTCAAGGCAAGTGTGATTAATATAGTTTCCTTTACTACAAATTTAGGTTGCTTTTGGAATTGAGCATATATAGTGCATGGTTACCTTTGAAATTAACAAACTTCCCTGGGTTGACAATTTATGTAGCACTTGATTGTTTTAATTAATTAATTAATTATAGTGACCAACATTTTGGCACCGTTGTCGAGGAAGGTAATTTTAGATTTCAAAAGCACTTATGATTTTTTATATACAAAGATTGCATGAAAGGAAACGGAGACCCCGAAGATACTAACCTTACAGGTGGCAAGCGAAAAGGAAAAGGAGGAAGAAAGACTTACATTGACGAGATTATATCAAAGTCTGAATCTACTGCTCAACAACCAAACCTTCGGAATCAAAAGTCCCAACCTTCATTTCAAGCAAACTTTGAAACAGGGAAAGAAGTTTGGAGTCTTGAGACAGTCCACAAGCCAGCAGGAAACATTGAGGACAGAGCAAGCGTAGCAGGGGAGAAGACAGAAGAAAACATGGATGAGTACAATGAAGAATTGCATCACGAAGAATAGGCAGGTCTTGAAGGAGAGGTAAATGATGAAAACTCTTTCTCTACATTAGGATTTCCTATTGGCGATCTTCCTAGAGGAGTAGCCCCTATGAAAAACATTCCACTTTCAACATTACCTAATTTTCATGGTTTGTCTTTAGAAGATCCTGATGAATTTCTTTTTGAGTTTGATATATTATGCAGAAGTTATGATTATGTTTCTAATGCTCAAAAATTAAATTTATTTCCAGCAACACTAAAAGGGAATGCACTAAGATGGTTTATGAGTCTTGGAGGCCATGCAATCACAACATGGGACCAAATGAAACAAAAATTCTTGAACAAATACCAGGACTACTGGCGAACAAGAGAAAAGAGGGAGGAACTATTTAAGATGATGCAGAAGGAGGATGAAAATCTGGAGGACTTTGTAGAAAGGCTACAATACAATCTACAAAGATCCAGTCACCCCAATGTAGGTAAAGACATTCTTAAAACTATATTATTAAAAGGAGTAAGGGATGACTGTCTAGATATGCTGAGCATGCTTGGAAAAAGAGACATATCTAAGGAATCATATGATGAAATTGTTTATCTATGCAAAATATGTTCAAGAGGAGCTTCAAGAAATAAATCAAACAACAGGGACACAACATTTTCAAGAGTCCAAAAATCAGCCAGTGGGGGAGCAACAAGAGCCAAGATAGGTAATTTACTTGAAGTTTTTAAAACTGAAATGTTAAGCTCTTTTGCCTCACAAATTGATACCCTACAGATTAAGAAAAAGCAAGCAGAAGAAAAAGCAGCCTTGTCCATATTTTGTTCCCAATGCAGAGACAAGAACCCACGAAGAGAATGTCCATTGGACAAAAAGCCAATCTGCACCATCTGTGATAAAGATCATGATACCCAACAATGTCCATCTTTACCAGGGATCAAGGAAACATTACAACCAACAGATGAAGAATCTGAAGCGGTCTATCTGTTGACACAAAGAAGGCAATGGCAACCGCAGGGACAAGGTATGAATCCTAACATGCCATTTTCATCTTCTAATCGTTGGAATAATTATCCTTCTTTCAATCAAATGAGTTACCCCCCCTACAATCAAATGCAATACACTAATCAAATGAATTACCCACTCATGCAACAAACTTACCCACCCATGCAACAAACTTACCTACCCATACAACAAAATAACCCACCCTTTGTTGATCCATCAATGTGGACCCCTTGGCCTCCACAACAACAACAACCATATCAGAACCAATGGAATCAAAATTGGAGAGGACAACAACCCCCCTTCCAAAATCAATTACCTCAATCGCAATTCCTGCAACCACTCTCCTTACCAGCAGTTACTCCCCCAAACAATCAAACGATGAGACCCCAACTACCTGTACAACCTAACCCTAACCCAAATAATAAAGTTGTGCAGTGCATTGATATTTATAACCAGCCTACACTTTCTCTTCTCCCGGCGCAATGCAACGATATTCATTTACGATCTGGGAGAATAGTGGAACCTGCCATAGCTGATGTTACCTCTTCTGATAAAGAGGAAACAAAAGAGCATGATGTACCTAAAGAGGTACAATCATCCTCTAAAAATGCGGATGAAACAACAAAACCACCATTTCCTGAGCGTTTAGCCTTAACTAAAACACTTGAGCCACCAGCCTTCAATCTTCTAGGGGAACTACAAAATTTATATGTCAAAATTCCTCTACTACAAGCACTTAGAGACGTACCAATCTATGCCAGGACGATGCGAGACATTTGTGTTAAAAATCCTGGTAGGAAAATTAAGGATCCCCTTATAGTCCATGTTATGGGAGACGTGTCTGTACTAATGTCAGGTAAAGCTCCCCGAGTTAAATATGCTGATCCTGGCCACCCTACCATTTCAGTACAAGTTGGAAAAATGATAATCCCTCGAGTTCTAGTGGACCTAGGTGCCACTATCAATATCATGACTCTGGAAACCTTACAACTGCTACAACTGCAAAATGAACTCAAAGACACCCCAACTATCCTAGAATTGGCTGACCGATCCAAAATTAAACCAGAAGGAGTCATTGAAGACCTCAGTATCTCTGTAGAATCCTGGAATTACCCAGCTGACTTTGTGGTACTACAACCCAAAACAAAGTTGGGGGACCACCCTCTAATTTTGGGTAGACCTTGGCTAGCCACAACAGTTGGTTTTATCAGTTGTAGATCAGGTTCAATGACAATTTCAAATGGTTACGAAACTAAACAGCTTACCCTCTACCCTCACGCTACACCCCTAGTTAATAATGATAATTCTTTATGGGTAGATTTTGATGATCAACCGACTCAACCCCTTTTGACTATTGGACAAGCTCTAAGCTTGAAAGACTCCACCGAGGATGAAGTGATTAATAATTTTATTTGTGAACCCTCCTTTGTGATCCCAGAAACTCATAATCAACTAACTGCACTATTGGAGTCTGATACTCAAGAAAACCTCAACTCGGAAAGCCCACCTCAAACATCTACCACCATCTCCTCTAAAAGCATACCAGTAGAAATTGAACCTGGCAAAACACTGAACATAAACCCTAATCTGATAGATGTTGAAACAAAACAATTAATGAAGTTACTTCTGGAAAATAAAGAAGCATTTGCATGGGATTACACACATATGAAAGGAATATCTCCTTAATTATGTACTCATCGAATATATATTAAGGAAGATTGTCGGCCAATCTTCCAACCTCAACGACGAATGAACCCTAATTTAAGAGAAATCCTCATAGAAGAACTTCAAAAATTGCTCAATGCAGGGTTTATTTATCCTATATCAGATAGTGAATGGGTTTCCCCATTGGTAATAGTCCCTAAGAAAAATGGGAAATGGAGAGTATGTGTGGATTATAGAGCTTTAAATAAAGCCACTAAAAAAGATCACTTTCCATTACCTTTCATTGATCAGGTGTTAGATAATTTGTCAGGGAAGAATTTTTTCTCATTTTAAATGGTTTCAGTGGGTATAACCAGATCAAAATTGCACCTCAAGATCAAGATAAAACTACTTTTACTAGCCCTTGGGAAACCTTTTCTTATAGAGTCCTTCCATTTGGACTATGTAATGCACCAACAACCTTCCAAAGATCATTTTTAGGAATCTTTTCTGATATGCTTAATGACTCTATGGAAATCTTTATAGATGACTTTACTCCTTATGGTGTTTCTTTTCAGGAAGCACTACAAAACCTTGAGAAAGTACTCAAACGATGCATACAAGCCCAACTCTCCTTAAGTACAGAAAAATGTCATATGATGATGAGTGAAGGAATAGTGCTTGGACATTTTATCTAATCTCAAGGAATTCAAGTAGACCCATCCAAGATACAAGTCATTAAGGATCTTCCTACTCCCAAAACCCAAATAGAGGTAAGAATTTTTCTAGGACATGCTGGATACTACAAAAGATTTATCAAGAATTTTTCCAAAATAGCTTCTCCCCTGTTTGTATTACTGATGAAAAATGTTGAATTCAAATGGACTAATTTTTGCCAGGAAGCATTTAACACACTTAAACATCAGTTATCTACATCTCCTATTCTTAGAGGACCTGATTGGACACTTCCCTTTCATATATCCTCTGATGCTTCAGATACTGCAATAGGAGTTGTCTTGGGGCAAGAAGAAAATCATCTCCCTTATGATATCTATTTCATCAGCAAGAATATGACCCCTGCTGAACTCAATTATACATTCGCCGAAAAGGAATTCTTAGCAGTTATCTATGCAATTAATAAATTTAGACATTACATTACTGGCTATTCTACTTTTGTCCATACTGATCACTCAACTATCAAACACTTAATGAACAAACCTATCACAAATGCTAGAGTCACCAGATGGCTACTATTATTGCAAGAATTTGATATCACAATTGTAGATAGACCATGAAAAGAGAATGTAGTTGCTAATTTCCTTTCTCGGTTGACACCCGATGATGATATCCCAGTAGATGATTCCTTTCCTGATGAATATCTATTTGCATTTTCTGCCCACTCACCTTGGTATGCATACATTGCTAACTACTTGGTTCCAGGGAAGTTACCACCACACCTATCCCACCGAGAGAAAAGAAGAATTATTCATGAAAGTTCTTGGTATAGTTGGATAAGTGGGTGTATTTTTCATACAGGAGCTGATCAAGAAATCCGAAGGTGTATTAGAGAAGATGAGGTGTATGATCTACTAAAATCTTTTCATGATGGCCCTTGTGGAGGGCATTTTGCTGATAAGAGAACAACACACAAAATTCTCAGGATGGGGTACTATTGGCCCTCACTCTTCAAAGATGCAAAGAAATATGTCCGAGCCTATGATAGCTGCCAAAGCGTAGGCCAACCTAATCATAGACATGAAATGTCATTAAACCCCCAGATAGTACTTGAACCATTTGAAAGATGGGCCTTAGACTTTGTAGGACCCATCAACCCTCCATCCAATCAAAAAGTTTACATAGTGGTCTGGACAGACTACGTGACTAAATGGGTGGAAGCCAAAGAAATTCACAGAGCGACCGAAGAAGCAGTTATAAATTTCTTATTTAAAGACATCTTCATCAGACTTGGAGTGCCAAGAGAATTAGTTACAGATAGAGGACCTCCTTTCACTTCTCATGGTTTCAAAGCCACCCTTCAAGAATATCATATCCAGCATAGAATGAATACAACATACCACCCCCAAGCCAATGGACAGGTGGAAAGCACAAACAAAGTAATATAAGCCATTCTCACAAAAACAGTGAAGGAAAATAGAAAGGACTGGTCCTACAGGCTCCCCGAAGCATTATGGGCCTACAGAACTACCTGGACAAATACTACAGGATTCTCTCCCTATGAATTAGTCTATGGAAAGAGTGTTGTCTTTCCTGTGGAATTTGAAATAAAAACCTTACAGACTGCTTTAGCTGTCAACCTTGATTTGACCGATGCACAAACAACCAGGTTGCAGCAGCTTAATGAATTGGAGGAGAAAAGACTAGATGCCATTTAGCAGACAACCATAATTCAACAGTAAAGATCAAAATGGCATGACAAAACTATCAAGAACAAGCAGTTCCAAAAAGGTAATTGGGCCCTACTGTATGACTCTCGGTTCAAGGAATTTCAAGGGAAACTGCGTACAAAGTGGCTTGGACCTTACGAAGTAGACATTGTTTTCCCCAATGGAACAGTAAGGCACCTCACAATCGATGACTCCAAAACTCCATTACTTGTAAATGGTCATCGGCTCCGTCTGTACCAGTGCCTTATTTCCAAAGACTATTTTAAGGCCACATGCATGGAAGACGCCCATTACCTCTTCTTAGAGGGGGTTCCTACCCCTCGTTGCAATTAATTATTTTAAGTTAATTTCTTTAGTATTAGATTAGATTTTATTTACTAATAATCCCTGTTAAGAAATACCATGTTACAATCGATTTTTGCAGAGTCCCGATCGAAGCACAGGTCACCAGGAAAGGATGATCCTACTTCACAAAGAGACAAGATTTCCTGATGCTGAAACACCACTGTTCAACACTTTTTGACTTTCCTCTGTTTTTGAAACACCACTGTCAGCAATTCGTTCCCTTTCCTTCATTCCTCTATTGCTGAAACAACATTGTCAACAACTTTTCATCATTCTCCCCATTGCTGAAACACCATTGTCAGCAACTTGTTTCTTTTTCTTCGTTACTGAAACACCACTGAATTTCTCCATTGCCGAGACACCACCAACAATCCCACACCTTTCCCCCATCACTATTAAACAACCTTTTACCAATTTCCTTCGATGCCGAAACACCACTGTTCAACACTTGTTGACTTTCCTCTGTTGCTAAAACACCATTGTCAACAACTTTTCATCACTCTCCCCATTGCTAAAACACCATTGTCAGAAACCCCACGTCATTTTCCCATTACCACAGTCCGAAAATTCTTCACTTCCTTCAGCAACGAGACAACACCGTCCAGCAATTTCTTCAACCCGTTTTTCTTGTTGCTGAAACACCATTGTTCAATAGTTCTTAACATTTTGTCATCACTGAAACAACACCGTCCAACAATTGTTTCGCCTCGTTCTTTTCTATTGAGTGAAACACCAACTTTTCAACATCATCTGTCAGCAAGATTTTATGCTCTCATATTATCGATTCGTCCTTCCAGTCAGCAAAAACCTTGATACAATTCATCTAATAAATCAAAAAGTCTCTGCCACGATCACTGCAGAACTACCATGGACAGGCATGATATTTTGTTTGCAGAACAAATCAAAAGGTAAGGCAAGGTATCTAAATTTTATGTAATACGGTTAAGCTATAGTTAAGGAGAATATTCTAAATCATTATGACCACTCGAGTGCAATCATTATTAGTCGCAATTGATGGGAGGAGAAGACACATCAAACCTTCTACACCATCATTTCACACAAATTCACTACCGCCATTCCTATTTCACCACCCTTTCACGTATTTTACCACCATTTTGCATATCGTCGCTCGAAAAACTCACTCTGTGCAGAAGTTGTTACTCAAACTCTTTGACGTTGTATTCTACCGAGCTGGTAGATATGGGAGGCTCTGTTATACAGAACGAACCTGCCACGACAACGTTGTTAGAACATTATCCAGTAGCTTATCAAATCTTTCAGCAGGCAGGATGGATCAGTTATTTTCAAAGACTCCAGTGGTATAATGAACAACAGGTTCTGCAATTCGCTCAAAACCTTCAAGAAGACCATTCTATTGTCCAAGGGGTCTGAATTTCAGTAACAGAAGAAGATATAGCACAGGTCTCAGGCCTCCCTACCGATGACATTCGCATGTTCAGCCGTAAACATATCATTCGGAATGCCCAGTAGAACTTCTTCTTGCCAGAAGAACAAATTGAATTTAAAGGTAGAGGTGTTCAACTCAGCTCATTTCCACCCCCATGGTCGGAAGTTGCAAGATTCATCAATCATTACCTAACCTGCAAAGGCCGATACCAAGTAGTTTATCAGCACGACTTTCTTCTGTTGTCTCATTTACGGCATAATAGACGGGTGAATATTCCTTATTATTTGTTGGGTTGTCTGAAAAATATGGCACATTACTGTAGAAAGGCTAAAGATCCCACCCTTTCACTCACCCATCACCGTCTTGTTCAACTGCTCATCCAAAGGGGTTTTTCCCAACAAAACCCTCCACTAAATAACCCGCCCATAAACCCCCAAGAAGCTACCGAAATTCCTGAAAACCTCCAGGAGCAGCAACCACAAAACCCCCTAGACTCTCCAGAAGTACCCAATAGCCCGCCCATAGAACCAATCAGTCCAATCAATCCCCCTACCATACCAAGCCCGCCTCATACCTTACCAAAATCATCCACTCCGGCCCTTCATATTCTTAGTGATGACTCTGAGCCAGATAATTCTCCCTACCCCATCATTGAGGAAAGACCCCCACGTAAACGAAAACAAATTCCCTTCTTTCCGCCCTTCTTACAAAAGAAGCGAACAAGCGCTTCAACCAGGCCAACCATTATTTCCACTACCCTAGACCCCCATCCCATCCGACAAATACCCCGTACACCTCCAACCTCCCAAATCCCGGGATCTTTGCCTATTCCACCCACGGGCACTGAAACACAAGAACCAGATGCCCAGGGTGTTGCGACATCATCTATTTTCAATCAAGTAGCTGAAACACAAGAACCAACTACCCATTTCGTAGCTAAAACACAAGAACTAGCTACCCATTCCATAGCTGAAACAAAAGAACCAACTACCCATTCAGTGGCTGAAACATAAGAACCAGCCATAGCTGCCACACAAGAACCAGCTACGGCTGAAACAAAAGAACCAGCTACTGATATTGACATTGAGATACAGGAATCAGAGGTCCAGGGTGTTGCAACATTACTTTCCTTACATCAAGAAGATGAAACACAAGAATCAGTTGCCATTCCTGTAGCTGCTCCACAAGAACCAGCTAGTGAGGCTGTGACTACCACACAAGAACCAGTCATCCCTCAACCAAAACAACCAATGGCCTCTGTCTTGAAATAAAATGATTTTTTTAAGTCTGAACTGGAAGCATATAAGCAAGAACTAGCCAGGGCAAAGGAAGCATACAAGAAGGAACTAAATTTGTACACCCTAGCTGGCACATCAACCATGTCAGAAGGGACTACTACAGAGAGCCTATGTAAATAATATATTTGTTGTCAATGTGGGGATATTTACTATCAAGCAGGCTATAAGGTAATTCAAGTCCCAGTGTCAGGAGCTCCCCCTACTCCTTCAACTTTTGTAGTCAAAAAAGAAGAACCTGTTGTTACACAAGAACCAGCTATAGTTGTTACACAAGAACCAGCTACAGCTGAAACACAAGAACCAGCAGGACCTCCCAAGATTAATACTGAGCCCTGCATTCCAACAAATGAAGCCCCTTCTTTTATCAACAAAGTTGTACAAACAATGCCCATGGAGGAATTTACACCTCCCAGCCAGATCAATCTCCACACTTTCATGGAACAATCTACTCAAACCTTACCTCACCCCACTACTTGCAACGATGAAACACAGACTCAGCCATGGGATGAGCAGGCCGTAATACAAAAATGGAAGAAAGAGTATGTTGCAACACAGGCTAAAAGCATGCAAGAGCACAGACAAATCTAGATAAATCATACCTACTCAAATTGGGAAGCCTTAGAGCAGACACGCCAGGAAGCTCGTGCCCTTAAGAAACAGAACAAAGAATTGAAAGGCGGATTGGCCCTGGTATTTGACCTGACACAAAAGCTATTGGCTACAAGGAAACCATCTAGCAACTACTCATTGTTCCTTATGGAATGACTCACATGGTTTCAGATCAAATCAATCACAGAAGGCAGACCCCATGCAGTACTACACCCATCGGATTTTGTCAAAACCTTTACAGAAGCATCTATTAGGGATCAACACCTCCTCTATGAGGCATATTTTCATAACGAGGCCATCCCCAAGAACAGATAGCTGAACCTTATTCCTCTTGTTGGGGACATCCAGATTCGGGCATTTACTTCCTTTCTCCACAATCAGATTATTTGGCAAGATGACTTCATGGCTACCAAGCACAATGAAGACAACCGCCTTCTCTGGATAAGACCAGAACCATAGAATGCAGCTACCTTTGTCACATAATATTATAAGCTCTTAAAGAAACTAGGGATGACTGAACATGTCCAGCAGCTACAATCAACAGTGCTTCAGGATTGTCAGCACTTCATCAGATCGATAGAGATTGTTGCCCTCCAGGCAAATAACTTGTTTTGGCAGCAATCCACTGAGAAAAGACAGGAATACAATCCTTTCATCCCTACTAACCTTGAGGTAGCAATCTCCAGGGTACCTAACTACATCCAGTGTGTTCAACAATGTGCTAAAAGCTGGATAGGGTACCGGTTTTATTTTCCTATCCTCTGGTTGCCAAAAGAAAGATATCAAATTCATTATAAGCTGCCTAAGAGGATAGAAACAATAGCTTGGCAAAGGTTACAACGGGTCCAAGGGTTCAGAGCACCAACAGACAGTACCTCCCATAGTTATTGCTTGAGTAATTTACACGCTCAGAGTCGGTATTCAAACTCTGATTCAGAGTGAAGTTGCCTGAGGACATGCAACACCTTGAGTTGGGGGGGATGTTAGGACCACACAATGTACCTTTTTACCCATACTTTTTGCCACTATTACACTCTTGTTCACTCACATTTAAACCCATATTATCACTTTATCTTATCTTTCCAAACGTATGCAACGTCTCTTCTATTTACTATACGTTTAATATGTTTTGCATATAATTTCACATTACTCTCGTACTTAACCATTGATTAGAAATGTATAAGTGTTGAAACAGTTCAAACTACAGATTAGCATTTGAGGCCTGTTGCTAAAACAATAATTCACAGAAGCTATTACATAGTCCATGGTCGACGATGCTGAAACATAGAAGCTGTTACACAGTCCATGGTCGACGATGCTGAAACACAGAAGTTGTTACATAGTCCATGGTCGACGATGCTGAAACACAGAAGTTGTTACACAGTCTATGGTCAATGATGCTGAAACACAAGGAAGTCGTTACAGTCTGTGGTCAACAACAACTCACACAGATTGACTACAACAGCCACACCGTAAGCCAAGCATCAACCATCGCTGCTACTTGAGAGGAGCTGAACAGTCAGAGCGCAAATATCATGGCTGAAACAACCCGCGATTTGTGATGCCGAAACAGCATGCAACAGCAGAAACGAGAACTGTTATTCCAGCCGTAACAACAACACCTCATTCAACACTTTTAATAGCATTATGTTGCGTGAGACTAGGACATCTTATTCCAGTTTAGAAAGTCAATCTAACTAAGAATAGGACTCAGATATGCGTCTGTAATTTTGATCAATTGTATTGAAGGGATTCCCTCTTTAAATAAGAGGAAATCATCATTCGAGGGCGATCCCAGTTTTATGTACTAAGGAAGCTTCAGAGAGAGGGACGTACTTCATTTTCAGATTGTAATATGATACATTGATAGATGAATAGAAGACTGTTTTGAGCATCCTTCTCTAGCCTTTTCGTCTCAGGGGAATCTTGTGAGAAGGGAGGGCCCACCTTATTCAGAAGATTCACCCGTTAGTTTTATAGTGTGTTAGTGCAATTTTTGTTTATGCCTTGATTAACTTTTGCCTTGCTGAAACACTACTGTTAATGAATTATGCCTTGCTGAAACACTACTGAACTCTGTCTTGTTAAGAACTTTGTTTTATTGAATGTTACATTGTTTTCACGAAGTTCATAATAATTTTAATTAGCAATCTTGTGTGATGAATTTATGAGGTTTTCTAATCAGAGACTAGAACTAAAGGTTCCTGCTTAATGGAAGGGATTAAGGGTTATGTTCTCTGTTAGAAGTAATCAACTTTCAATTATTTTGCCTGAGTGTGCCAATCAGAGACTAGAACTAAAGGTTCCTGCTTAATGGAAGGGATTAAGGGTTTTGTTCTCTGTTAGAAGTAATCAGCTTCCAATTATTTTCCCTGAGTGTGCCAATCAGAGACTAGAACTAAAGATTCTTGCTTAATGGAAGGAATTAAGGGTTTTGTTCCCTGTTAGAAGTAATCATCTTTCAATTAATTTCCATGAGTGTGCTAATCAGAGACTGGTGCTAAAGGTTCCTTCTTACTGGAAGGGATTAAGGGTCCGGTTCTCTGTTAGATAGAGTTAGCCTTCTATGCATTAATTTTTTCATGAAAGTGTGTTAATCAGAAACAAGGTGCTAGAGTTTCTGCTTGGGAATAAGGGTCATGTTCTCTGGTTACAGAATAGTTGTTCTTTCCTGTTGCAGTAGTTATTTTAATATAATATAGGATTCTTTAGATTAATCATCTCTTTAAATCTCTGCAATAGGTAGGTTGCTTTCCTATAATTCAAGTCAGAACTTCAGATTATTCAAGGCAAGTGTGATTAATATAGTTTCCTTTACTACAAATTTAGGCTCCTTTTGGAATTGAGCATATATAGTGTGTGGTTACCTTTGAAATAAATAGACTTCCCTGAGTTGACAATTTATGTAGCACTTGATTGTTTTAATTAATTAAGAAATTATAGTGACCAACAGTCTGGTTCTTTGAGGCTTCATGCAAGAGGTTGCATGACAGAACATTGCGGGTTTTGTAAGCCAGTGCAATGAGTTCACTTCTGAATTCTGTGGAATTTCAGACATAGACATGCCAGGAGGTCACACTAGAGGAAGTCTTAAACTCAGGGAGAAGCATCAAGTTTGTTGAACACCTTGGAGGTGAAGACTATGCAGAGAAAATCACAGAGAAAACAGAATCACTCAGGGTTCTATAGAAGATCTTCCAGGAGGGCATTGAGCGCATGCATAGAATGCACGAGAGGAAAACTATTTTGAGTTTAGGGAAGACATAACTACTGAAGGTTCTATAGAGATCTGCCAAGAGGGCATTGAGTGAGTGCAGAGAGTGCACCAGGGAACTCTATTTTGAGTTCTAAGGAAAGGGAACTGTCAAGGAGAAGGCATTTACAGGGTTACTGAACACCCTGTAGGCTCAACAAGGAGTATTTGAGCATAAGTTGCCAGAGGGCGCTTATATCCCTTCAAGGAGAGAAAGGGACAGAGACACTTTGAGGTAAGCGCCATAGATAAGCTCAGGAAAGATATCATAGTTGTGTGCAGAGGCTCTATAAGGTATGCATCGAGTAGAAGAATGTTAGGAGGGTGTGAAGCATTTCTTTGCAATAAATACTTTGAAATTGAGTTATCCAAAAACTCAGCAGCACAAGTAGTGTATGAATAAGAACTTGTCTGAAGATCTTAAGCTCAAAAGCTTAGGAGGAATAGTGCCTTTGCACACAGATCAATAGTCGAGAGGAGTAGGAAGTCGAGGAACCCCTTGAGGTTTCATAATCGACATATATCAGAAGGGACAACATCCTTATAATACAAGAGGGAGCCGAGGATATAGGCTTCGTAGCAAAAGAAAAGGTCGAGGCCTTTGAAACTTTTGAAATATTCCAAGGGGGAGGAAGAAGTGCAAGCTCAGGAGGGAGCATAGCTATCGTTGGATCAGGTAGAAGGTGAGATGTGGACTGTTGAATCTATGTCCAGGCAACAGGAGCAGAGCGTGCAGGAGAAAGAGCTTTGGGTCGTCATATCTGGGCGTGCAGACCAATAGCCATCAGATCCAGGAGAAGGTGCATGAGGTTTAACCCTCATATATGCAAAGGGAAGGACTTTTCAAAATCTTGAAAGCATCGTGGTCATCCGTAAGGAGGACATGTGGCAAGCGATCAAGGTTTCAGGAAAATTCATGAAAGGATGTGAGCCATCGATCCAGTTGGATCGTAGTCGTTGGTCTAAGAGGGACATGGACCATTGATCTCTCTGTAGATATATTCTGGCATTTCGTCATTTCGGCTACCGGAAGATACAAAGTGCAAGAGTTGGGACTGTTGACCCACAAAATCCCAGAAGAATGTAAGCCATCGGATTAGGGGAGGCTCAGAGTCGTCGATCTTCCTTTGGAGTGGAATTTTGGCATTTCGGGGTTCATCATTTCAAAATTTTGGGTTTCAGAAATTCAAAAATCCCGAGGACAAGGAGTCGAGGCACTTTGAGTTTAAAACCCCCGAAGTCATGAAACACAACATGTATTTGGAGAAGGGCTGTGGTCATGGAGGACAGAGTCACATCGAACCAAAATTTTGGCATTTCATCATTTCAGCATTTAGGGTTTGGGGATTTAAGAGTCAAGAGACTCGCGACTTCAGGATTCCTGAAGTCACAAAACCCAAAATCCATTTTCGAGAAAGGTTGTGGTCATATCTAGTGGTCGTTTGGAGGTGAAGACTCATGCGTGATGCATTTCTTATGGCGGTGGATTTTTTTTGAAGGACCTGTGGATCAGATCCGTGGGGTTCCAGTGAGGGCCCAAAAGAACTATTTCGATTCTGTGGATTTGAAGAAGAACGATCCTATGTGGATTCTCGACCTGAGGGGAAGGGGGTCTGTGTCAGTAGTGAAGGGATATTTTTCTTACCATAGAACAATTGGTAAGATTTGCAAGCTCTCACCTTGGCATTCACATCAGTAAATAACTTTGGACAATTATATGCAGCTCTTAAAATCTTGTAGGTTGTTTCCCTCCAACCGTGGTGTCCTCCACACACTCCTTCATGAAATTAATTTATGACGCCTTTTGTTTCAGGTTCTATTAAGAAACATAACAATAAACCTAGAGGATCCTTCTAGTATGGCTAGCCATCAATAATACACTATTTAATTGTCTGCAGCTTCAAAGTTCTCTCCTTGGATGGAGTCATGTCATTCGGGCATTGAAGGGTAAGGAGGTATGAAACAATATCACAATACCAATAAGAGGAAGAAAACTTATCTTCAATCTAAATAGGAGGGGTTTGATCTTCAAGTTCCTCTTTATCTGGGATAGATCTGTGTGATTTTAGGTGATTTATCCCGAGCACCCTAAAATTTGATTTTGATAACAATTTCGAAGGGCCCTGACCTTTGAATAGATTGGTCAGTTTCACTTCTATATCAAATTCTTTAATTTTATCCATCCATTTTCCTTCTCTCCCATCACTGTTTGGTTGAACTAAAATGGATTTGATAGCATTAGTTGGCACATAAGGGATTATCTTGGAATGAAATACGTATGTCCTGAAAGGCTTGAGAGACTTCACCATTGTGTATGCTTTCTTCTCAACTATATTGTACCTTAACTCTGCATCCTTGAGGCTTTTTTTGAAGAAATCTATTGGTTGCTCGAATCCTTCCTAGTTCTTTTGTAGGAGTACTACTGCAATAGTATGTTTAGAAGCGAACAAAATGATTAGGAATTCCTTTGTATAGTTTGGACTTTCTAACACCTGTGCTTCCCCTATAACCTTATTGACATGCTCAAATGATGCTTTAGCTTCAGTGGTCCATTTTACTTCGTTGTACTTCTTCAACATATCTTTAATAATTTTAATTATTTCAACAAAATTGGGAATGAATCTTCTCAAAAGGTTGATCTTTCCTAAAAAATATTGAATGTCTTTTCTATTCCTAGGAATATTAATTGTGTCTATAGCCTTAGCTCATTTCAGGTCAACCTTGATTCTTTATTTTGACACTATATGACCCACGAGCTTACCTTCTTGCATAGAAAAATGCGATTTCTTAGGATTAACAGACAAACCAAACTTTCTGCATTTTTCGAAGGTCTCCTTGAGGTGTAGTGGGTGTTCTGAATCAGAGTTAGAAAAAAATGTCAAATCATTGAGATAAATAACAACGAATTTGTATTTCTCACCAAGGAATGCGATGTTTATCGTTCTATGGAAAGTATCACCTACATTCATCAAACCAAATGACATTTTATCGTACATAAAAATTTCCCCACAGAGTGGTAAAAATAGTCTTTTATCTCTCATCTTCATGGACAACGATTTGATTGTATCCGGAAAAACCATCAATTATTGACATCCTGTTAGCTCCAACTACCTTTTCTAGAACATGATCCATTTTCAGAAGTGGGTAGTTGTCTTTGAGGTACGACCGATTTAAGTTTCTTAAATCTACCTAGATCTTTATTTCACCATTTTTCTTTCTGATGGGAACTAAATTCGCTACCCATTCGGACTACCGGAGTGGGACGATAATATTTGCATCGAGAACTTTCTTGACTTCCCTTTCCATCACTGGCAAAAGAATAAGGTTTATCTGTCTAAGTTTCTTTTTGAAAGGTTTAATACCACGTTTTAGAGGAATCTTATGTTCAATAAAAGAGGTGTCATAAAATTTCATATCATCATAAGACCAATAAAAAACATCCTTGTACTTCCTAAGAAACTCAACATACTTACTTTTCATTTGGGTCGGAAGGTACTTTGGTAACTTGACAATTTTTGGATCTTTGCTAGTTCCCACATTACATTCTTCAACTTCCTCGGGTTGAGGACTCAAGGTAGACTTTATGGGAATGTCATATTGGTCAAAATGTCTTTCTAAGGGGACTGGGCCTCTGGGAATCTTATTGTTCTTAAGCACAAGCATCCAGTGGTTTGCGATCTTATCCTAGAACTTTGCAGGGTCTTCACCTTCCTGCATGACCCAAATAGGACAGTTCTGGTTTTCCTGATCTATGTGAGTCTCAGTGAAAACATCGACCATTTCAAGGAACTACTTTATTTGTTCATCATCTTCAAATACATTTTTCAAGATCGAAGGCCCATGTCTTATTTCAATGTGATATTTCAGATTTAGGATAGTAGGTGGTACAAAGGTCGCAACATCTTTGGCTAAAGAGTCGTCTTGTTGGTCTTCAATTATGGGAATAGAGTGAATATTAAAATATGAGAAGAAATTCTCTATCAAATCCTAGGAAAAAAATTTGTATGACCTTATCCTTGATTGCTTAGCTTGATATTGTTGTCTTATTTGTTTCACAATGAAATCTGCATCACCATAAACTATGAGATGTTCGATTTTTAACTTTCTGACAACTTCCAATCCTAATACTAAAGATTCATATTCACATAAATTATTTGTATGATAAATATACCAATGTAATCTATATGAGAATGGGATAACATACTCATTTCCTGGCGCTACAAATAACACTCCAACCCCTACTCCCTCGTAGGACTAAGCGCCATCAAAAAAAAATTTCCACATTCTTTCTCTACTATTTACACTTTTCTTTGTTTTTCTAATTTTTTATTTTCTTCTTCTATACATTATTCAAAATTTTCATCTATAGAAAATATACAATTTCCTAAGTCATGATCAACAACATAGACCAGGTAATTATTGGGGTTTTGTGGGTCACTTATAGTATACACCAGTCTAGTTTCTTTGTATAGTCACGTGAATTGCCCACCAAAAAATGTTATTGTAGCGTAATTCATGTCTAGTTGAACTGATCCTCCTAATTTGGTACACCAAGACCTGGATAGAAGCATAGCATACTTGGCAGGGACGTCAGCAACAACCACATCCATAAGGACACTTTTTACAGGGATTTGAGCAAGATTTACTACCAGATCCTTAACCATGCCAATACACTTAACTTTTCTGGAATAAAAATGAGTACAAGTCTTTATAAGGTCTAGTAATTTCAACACCCAATTTCTCCATGATAATTGTAGGCATTAAATTATGAGATGCCCTAGAATCTAACATGCAGTTGTGGACTAAATGGTCATGCACAATTAGTGTAACATAAAATGGAACAAAATAATCCTTGGTGTTTTCGATGTGTGGACCAAAAATGATCGTAGGTATTTCATCTTGTAGATTAATAACATGTGTGTGACATTCAACATCAAAAAAATTTATCACTTTAGGAATTTTCTTTTTATAAATCAGATTTTTTGCAAGATTAACTAGAGGCATGGGGATTTTAAATTTATTAAGTTTTTTTTCTAAACTAAAACCTATGATTGTTTTTTTTATTTCTCTGGTTGGAACTTCTACTTCTGTATTTTCCGGTTTTTTAGTTTGTGATGTTCTTTTTTTAACTATTTTTGTTGGGGCAGATTGTGTTTCAGTTGGCGGTTTACTAACGGCTTCCTCATTCATTTTGTTTCATGAAAAAATATTTTTCGGTGGAACATTCATAGGATTCTTTTCTCTAGGCCTTCAATCATATTTTTGTTGGAGTTCAACCATTATTGAGTCGGCGAGCCCTTGATAAGAAGAGTCTCCCAGATTATTAATACTTTATTTATTATTAAACATGGCTTCTATATATAACAACTTCTCATAATCATGTATGGTTAAATGGGGCTTGAGATCGTCATGAATAAGGTTGTTCAGATCTTCTTCTAACTCCTCACAATTTTGCATGTCATCCCTCTACATACAATTTTCAGTTTTAAATGGGCTTGGATATTTTGATATTCATTTTTTATTTGTCTCTTTTTCATATGGGGGTTAGGGTTTCTCTTGAACCGATTCCTAACGGAAGTATCAGGTTAGGCTTGATCTAATTCCATTTTGGATGTCTTGTTTGATAAATCTTTAATTATCTTGGTCATCTCATCCATTTTCTCTTCTGTGAACTTCCTAGACCCATATGGTCATGCTTGTTCTTCCAAACACTTAGGTTCTCTGGTTCCCATCTCAACCTTAGTTTTTAATTTCCTGGACGCCATCATATTAGATTCAATTTCTATGGCATCATCCTGAATTCCTTCTATAGTGGGAGATCTTCTTTCTCTTAAGAAGAGGGCAAAGTCGGGTTCAAAATCCCCTGTAAAAGTTACCTTTTCCACAGGTTGAGAGGGTTTGAATTCAGCTAGGATTTTGTTGTATAGTTTGTTGAATCTCTGGGTAAATTCAAGAACTGATTCATAATTGTTTTTTCTTAAAGCCTCAAATTTGTTCAAATAATAGAGATGGTCCTTATTCTCTCCCCATTGTCTTAGGAAGGCATTTTTTAGATCATCATATGACCGTATGGAACCTACCAGGAGTCCTTGGAACCAGGTTCTGACTTTTCCTTCGAAGGTTTGTAATAATAGCCTTGTGTAAACATCTTCATGTTTGATGCCAAGGATATCAACAAATTGATCAAAAAAGGCTATGTGTTCATTTGTAGTTAAATCACCTTATCCCATGAATTTTGGTAGGTTTTTTAGATAATTCTTGGGAAAATCATGAAGGATAGGAGGGAGGACCAAGGGAGCATATCTAGTAGCTACCTTAGAAAATATTCTAGGAGGTGGATCTTGTACTTGATCTTGTCCACCTGCTCCCCCACCTCCTGCACCACCAACACCAGCCATTGGACGTCTAGGAGATGAACTTCGGGAGCTAAAGAGAGGATTTTCAAAAACTTTGAGGGACTAAAGTGATGACCTTTCGACTACATCAGGGTGTGGCGAAGGAATTTCTAATAAAATGTCATTGGGAGATGGAAAATCTAAAAGAGGAGAAAAAGGGAAATGTGGACTAGTTTCGTCAGACTTACAAGATGTATATATAGGAGAGGTGATAGGGGATGGATCAAGATATAAAATATATTATTCATAGTTTTGGGAAACTGAAACCTTCAATTTGGGAGAGGATATACCCGATAAAGTGTCAACGACAACATGTATTGAATAAGGTTCTTTATTCTCATTGGTAAAATTATTTTTCAAATCAATCTCAACTTTTTTCTTAGGAAAAATTACCTTTGATTTCTGAAGCTTAGCCTCGGGTCTACTAGCTGATACCTCTGCAGAATGAATTTGGTTAAAACTTTATTTAGGAGTTATTTATTCAATTGCAACCTTAGCATTAACTTTTGTAACTTTGGTTTGATATACTTTACCTGTTGATGCAATAATATATTTGAGGTATCCCTTTGATTTCAACAACTTTTTGGGCTCTAACACTGCTGTGGTTTGCTTATCATCTGTATTTTTTCTGTTATTGTTTTGACCGAATGTCAATTTTGTCTATGGTGGAGTGTCCAAGTGAAATATAAAAATAATCCTTACTTATGTATTCAATCTTTGTTGACCGCCAAAGTTAGAAATTTACCTTGTCGTTTTTCGAGGGAAGATAACTTCGTTTCTTCGTCCTTGACAACGACTCCAAAAAGATGTTGTTCTTGAGACTAAACTTAAGGCTCAAAGACTAATGTTGGGAATCGGGAATTTTTAAAGAGAATGTTTTAAAATAGTGCTTTTTCTACCTTTAGTTATATAAGAAATGTTCCTTAAATGAAATTGATAATAGGGCAATACACAGGTCATATTTCGTTGTCTGGGTAACAATTATAATATCAAATGGTTTGGGAGAAACATACAAAATTGTTAAACAAATCTAGGCATCAGTGGAAGATGAGTCTCACCATGTTTGCAGTAGAATAAATTAAAGAGTGCACCTTTGAACAAGATATGATATGTAGTAATTCAAATAGCTTGCAGGTCTTGTTTTACTTATAGTAAACACAGAGGAAAAGCTTGTTACTTAATGAATAGTTGATATAATGTGATTACAATAGTTTTGATACTAAATTGAAATCACTCGCTTATCAAGGAATTACATAAGGAAATTCAGAGATATGAAAATATATAAGAAACACATAACTCAAACTGAACAAAAATTGGAATCTCCATATTCACTTGTATTAATACTAAAAAATGATAGTTTTCTCTATTACATCTGGCAAGAAACAACCTTGAATGAATCTTGAACCTATGTATTTATTCAAAAACTGTCACAACTCAAAACAGTTGGAATTCTGACAATGAAAATAACATATATTTGAATAAGAAAATGGTATGTAAAATCTGATAAGCTCCGTTGGAATTCTCCTCTGTCTCTTCATATGCTTGGAAAAAATGTCTCTTTTCTTTAGTATTTTGGGATAGATACAACTGTCATCTGACCTCCTTAATAATTCAACATACTATCCTGGCCATTTTTATATGTTTCCATCTGTCCCTCCAGATATGTTCAACAATGAAATGAGACACTTTCAGGATCATGGAGAAATGCCAATTGGATGAGTAACATTGCATGGATCATCGAGGACTGCATACCGGGCATGAGAAAAAGTAATTGTTCGTGGGGAGGGTTACAATGGTACAGGTGTATGACGATGAATCAAGGATAAGCGAACATCAGAATGTGAATGAATAAGATAAGTAGTTGTAGGAAGGTGAAAGGTAAGGGGGGTAAAAAAAAAGGGAAGTGTGCCTATTTCCTTATTTGCTTCCATTCGTGCTTTCTTTCCCATGTTCAATACATTGGTTGCATCTATTCAATAATTCAACTACGAACCTTGAGGTCTCAATTGTTTCATTTACCTCAAAAGTGAATAATCTCATGTCTACCTGAGGTAATGTTTCTTGAATCATTTTTATTTCCTGAGCTATGGCTTGGATCTGAGAGGCTGGACTTAATAACCACTTATTTATTTTAAGAATATCAATTTGGTCCATTTCCTAAATGGATTTTATAGTTTTTTCCTTGCTCCTTCTGGAATTCTTCTCATTCATTTCAATATATATTTTCCCCAGGGCTTCTGAAATACTACTTTCCTCAAAATCGATCATCCTCTTGCTTAATGATGACAATGCCTCTTGGAAATCATATTTTACTTCCTTGGATAATATTTTACTCTCTTCTAGATTTGTTTCCCAGACCTTTATCACCATATCACCTCGTAATTATTCAGAGGGAGAGAGCAGAGGAAAATCAGGGGCATCATCTTTATGCACGAATATGATGGCGTCTTGGAACCTATCTTGGGTCGAGCAATCTCCTATTTCCTTAATATAGATTCCCTTTAGAGAAAGGTATACTTCCTGGTAGCACTTTTGTATGGCATCAACTTTCATAAAAAGGTCTTGTTGGGCCATTTCAAGACTTTCATTTATTTCTAGTGCTTGGGTTTGGAAGGCCAAGATATCAACTAAGGTACCTTCGATCAGGTCCAGTATAGCTCACAATTTATTTATCCATTCATCGTTTTGAGTGACCAATCCTTAGTTGTTATGTGAGCTTTCATTGCGCTCCTCGAGGTTAGCCTGCAAATGTTGGATTTGTTGCCGATCATGAGCTCTGATTTGCTCGAAGTCTCATCTCATCCTATTCCTGGTAGTTTGTTCCATGGAATATAGTTGATTTTTCAATTTCTCCACTAATAATGTCTTATTTCGTAGTTTCTCGGCCGAATTGTCCATAGACCATTGATTTGCAGTGGAAATATCGGCCAATGAACCTGCAACTTATTTCGCGAATTCTAGATCATCTCGATCATTCCCATTGTACAACATCCTTTTTCTTTTAGTTATCACTCCATATCTCTGGTGTAATTCCATTTTGATGATGGCCTTCCATTTTCAACTAAAAAATAAATTTGAAGGAGGCATTTCTTCAGGCGAGATGGGGGTAAGATCATTCACGAAAATAATTTTGGGATTAGGGTCTCGAAGATGGATTGCATATGTGTCAATGCTGTATTGGGAGTTCCAATATCCATAGAATGTTGTTCTTCTTCTATATTTGAGGTGCCAACAAGGGTAGTTGGTGATGAAGTAGGTGCATTTTGTCCCTGCTTAAGGAAATCCTGGAGTTGGTATTTTTCCTGGGGGCCTAACTGGCTTGAAAATGATGCTTCTAATTTCTTTTTCAATACCTCCAAACTCTTCGAGTTTTCCTTGACTTTATGCTTACCAGAGTGACTAGCTTTAGAACATGTTGACTTGGCTTCCTCGGAAGGGGGAGTGACTACTTTCTCCCCTTGTAGTACCTTCGGTAGGTTGTTCCTCCTGTGATTTTGAAAACTGATAAAATCAACTTGTTAATTTGGGGGCAGGGTTTGGAATTTGTCCCATACCTCCTCATAACACTTAAATCCCCTAAATATTTCATCATACGGGGAGCTTTCATGCACATATATTTTCATGTTGAACTAGGAGAGGTGGTTTTCCACAATCCTGTGTGGGTGGTGTCTTTTGAATTTGATTTCAACCAATTTGACATCATCCAGAGCCACAACCTCCAATTTGGAGTGACCGAAATCCAATAATGTAAAAATGCCAACATGAATGGGGAAAGTCAGCCATGCCTTTTTCTCTGTTTCCTTCATCTCTTTGTTGATGCCTCATGTTACTATCTGGTAGGCCACTTCTCTTCATACCAGCGAGTCCAATAAAAATAATGGGATACCATGGGGAGGGACAAAGGACCCAAAAACTTTGATATAGGAGAATTTATCGTCAATAAACCAATCTCATAGCCTATCCAGATTCCACATAATCTGGTCTGAAATTCGAGGAGGTGGGTGGTCGTACAGGGCTATGTTAATAGGGATCACAACATTGTGGAATATTTCATAAACGAAATCCTTGGATTTTTCTTCCCATAGCTTGGAATGGTAAAAATGAATGGGCTCGACACTGGCCAAAGTCGACATCCAATTCATCAATGGGAAAGGCTTCATGAAATAGATGGCGTCCATGATATATGCCAACATATAAAATGGGACAAACTATCCCTTTGAATTCATTGTTTTATAGTCTACAATCTCTTTGGCCAAGTTATCATAAAACATTTTGTCCCAATTGAAAGTAAAACTCTCCTCTACCTTGTGCATGATGGATACCCATTCTATAGAGAAATGTGTGGGACTCTTCTTTATGAAAATTCGACATAGCTTCAGGGCTACATACACCATGGGAACTTCCAGAGAATTTGTGGCATATATACCATGATCATCGGTTTTGAATTTCTCTGGGTTCATCCACCAAGACTTGATTATCTTGGGACAATTCCTGGCATACTAAACACACTCCTTTTGCTCGAACTCTAGAATGAATGAAACATTAAATGTATATCTAGGATTAGGGGATAGTTTGTACATTACTTTCATATGTTCTAGTCGAAAAGAGCCAACAACGACCTTCTGATGGCTGACAATGCTCCTGGTCTGGATGTCAACGTTCTCTAAGGCCCAACTTATCATGTCATTATAAGACATGAGTCTCGGTCATGACGCTCTTTTGTGCCATTCTGACTGTGCTATATGTCTAAGTTTATCTACGTAAGTATTTTCTTCTTCTTTAGTAGAGTCGTTTGGACAATTGATGGTTTCATGTTCTAGAACCTTGGACACCTACTTCCAATATGTAACAGTGTCCATGGCTCGCAGCGTGGTGTCCGACAAAATGTACGCATTTCGGTTTCAATCCTCACCAGCCGCATAAGGATTTTTCATCATTTTCATGGTGCCATAGCTTCTAAGGAGACAGAGTGAAATTACCTATTGCGGAGAAAACTCATGAATCCTTTAAAGAGATAAAGCTTTCTAATTGTAAAAAGTGAAAATGAATTCGAATTCAAAATTCTTTTATTCAAAGAAGAGTCATCTCTTTTCGTTTAACTTAATTGACGAAGAATCTATTAAAATTTGATGGGAAAGTCTACTTGGCGATCCCCGATCTGCATTTGAATCATTATCCTAACCAACAATGAATTGGATTTAAATTTAAAATGTCATTTACCAGGTTCACACATTCTTTGGTGTAAAAAATCATATTTTCAGCAAGTGAAAAATAGAAATCTTCAAAGCTCAGACTTGTGTTCCAACACCCTCTATCACTTCTCACATACCCTTTATTAACTATGCACGTCCATATCAATATTAATAATATCCTTAGTATATGTATTTAAATATGTATACTTTTATTAAAAAGTGTTATCGAAACAACTGTAAAATGAGATAAGTAGTAGTGAAATACTCATAGATGTTTAATTAGTAGTGGAATGACAAGGAGATTAATTAGAAAAATAATAAATAATAATAATAATAAATCAATTAACTTTGATGATTAATCCTCGAATTTGAATTTTACCTATAAATTTATATAAATGTATACAATAATGTTAGTAGATCTAAGAGATATTTCCTATTAACTTAAACAAGGAGAGAATCCTTCTGCTAATTTGA
The DNA here is from genome assembly GCA_009831015.1 of Picea engelmannii. NCBI lineage: Eukaryota > Viridiplantae > Streptophyta > Pinopsida > Pinales > Pinaceae > Picea > Picea engelmannii. The sequence continues at coordinate 165,152 of ML780324.1, read as the reverse complement.
AGAAATTAAACCCTTGATACTTTCAAATCCCTCATACTCAAATGTAAATGATTGTAGCTTGGTTTGTGGTTAGTAATTTGTTTAGATGTAAATGGGTGCCAACATCATAAAACAAGTGAATGCTATGGAGATGAATTGCTTTTAAATCTCCCAATCACCTTTGGGAAGTTTTGTCAAATAAGACAAATTTTAATTTTTTGTAAAAGTGTTTTTTTTTTAATGTTATTGACTTTTGTAGTACAATAATGGTTGGTTTAAACACTCATCAACATTAACAAATAAAATAATTCACTTTCTTGTAACTTTTTTTTTTTTAAATAATAATAATTACTTAGTATAAATAAAGACTTTGGAAACCAATTAGTTAGTGCTATTACAGTTTTCTATATAAAGTTGCTTTTAATATTAGTATCACACCATTCTTGTTGTGCTTCACAATATCTAATATTTAGTTATTTAGGTTATTTGGAGGAAGACAAATTTCTTCTCCAATAACAAAAACGTTCTCTATTAAATCTCTATAACTCTACAAATCTTATAAGTGAAGCTCCTATAATTTACAATTTGGTTCTATCCAATATTTTTTTTTGGTGTTTCTCATGCCCAAATAGAATCAATAAAATATTAAGATTGCACAATTTTTAAATTATGGAATTGAATTTATAAACTCAATTGGTAATAAAATAGCTTGTTAAAAAACACAAATATTCTAATGGAATTAGTACTGTCAAACCTATAGAAAAACAGTCTTTTAAGCCTTTGGCACTTTGTTTGAATGTAGATCTATATATGATCTATTAAAGCAGAAAAATTACCTTAATACAATTTGGATTTTTTTTTAATTTATGTTTTGTAGGATATCACAAATTCTTTTTAATAACATGCAATCTTACACACTATGTTTTTTCAAATTCTAGGATGATAGATTCTATTGATTTACATTCTTTTATATCATTAAAGTAACACAATTCTAAAGGGAAATTATAGAAGAAAGGAAGTGTTTCTAGTAACATCCAAATATTTGTTTCTTATTTGAACCATGGTTGATGTACGGATAATTTTAGACACTGCATGATGCATCCTTTGCTATGTATCAACTCTTCTCTTTTTGATACTAGATATGTATTTACTTGGTGCAATCACTCAATCAAGTATTTACCTGGTGCAATGTAATAGTGCCTTTGCAAACTCCTAAAGACAATTTACTCCCTTCAACTTGGGGTTTCTTTGTCCACCTTTTTCGTAAGTTAGGGAATCATAGATAGGGTGTTACCTCTTCTTTTTGTATCAACTTCGTTACCATGAAAAATAATAGGTAAGATGCTTATTCGAGAGATTTCCCTTTTCTAATTAGATTGCAAGATCGATCTTCAATAATGTAAAGGACCAAGGTTCCCCACACAAACCTTCCTTTTAATGATGGATACACAGTTTTAAAAAGGGTTTCCAATATTCTTCTCCCTTATAGAAATCTGTTAGTCAGATGCATCATTTAAACAATTTCCAAACCTACATTCACATGTACAAATACAAGAATGGAATGCCTTATCCTAAATTTAAGATAGAGCATGATGCATTTACTTTTATTTTGAGAAGAGGTATTTTAATTTTTTAAAAGACTCGAGTTTTTTTATTTTATTTTATGTTTAATAAGTTATTTTTATTTTCCAAAAATATTTTTTTTTTTATTTTTTTTTTTCAATATAAGATAAAATAAAAAATAAATTTAGTATTATTTTTTCTTATAAATTTAGTTTTATTTTTTTCACTTTATATTATTAATATTTTTCATTTTTTAATATTATATACATATTGTTAAATTTATTGTGAAAATTAAGTTAATATTTTTTATTTTTTAATATTATATACATATTGTTAAATTTATTGTGAAAATTAAGTTATGCTATGTTTGTGTTTGTTTGGAAAATAAAAATTATACCTACTTTCACATGCACGTGAGAGAAATGCCTTATGATGAGTGGCCTCATATTACTAAGACCCATATGGCCAATTAATGGTGAAATTTTAAGTATAGTAAATATTTTTTTATCTAAATTTGTAATCGAATAGATAATTTTAGAAAAAAAAAAATTATATCTATTTTTTAAAATATATATATATATTTTTTTTCAATATTTTTTTCACTATGTAGCATGAAACTAAAATATCAATGCCTCTTGTCTTAGGATCGATTAAGTTGACAACTAAATATTAAATAATTAAAACCACAGTAAATGTGTGTTAATAGGTACTACTTTTCACCCCTTCTTTAGGATTTTGCATCTTAAAACATGATTTAATCCTTCTCCCTAAGTTACCTATTATAGTTCGGTAAAAATATCTTCTTCCAAGACATCATAAATATAAATGGGCAACAATCCCAAAAGTCTTTCACATTTACGACATGGAAATGACTTTTGAGTATGTGAAAGACTTTTGAGTACATAACTAACATAATATTCTTACTTTTCTAATTTTTTTCTTTTTTATTTTAAATAAGTTAATTTTATTTTTAAAAAACATTTATTTTAATTTTTTAAATAAAAAATAAAAACCTCTATTTTCTATTATAAATTTAGTATTTTTTTAATATATTTTTATATAAAAATTATAAATTTAGTTTTCATTTTTATTATAAATTTAGTTTTTATTTTTAATATAGTTTGTTAGAGATTAATTACTTCTATATCCTAGAATAAGTTGGTAAGTTGGTTGATGTTTTGTTACATTAAAAATTATCAAGATGATTTTGTACATGGTAGGTAATTAGGTTATAAAATTATAATTATCAATATATTTTCCATTTTTATGGTTTAAAATGTGTATTTCCTTATGTTTTTATAAAATTTTACAACCTTAAACTTTTGTACCTTTTAAAATGTATTTTTCCTTAGATTTTATAAAATTTTATGATAGTAATTATAATTGAAAATTTTGTTACTCTATGTTAATGTTTTTGCATTTTCAAATATTATATATATATATATATATATTGTTAAAGTTATTTGCAAAAAAGGTTATGTTATCAATGTTTATGTTTGTTTGGAAAGTAAGAATTCTACCAAATATCATATATTGGAGTATGAACATTAGTTATATTTTCTACAATTGATTTAGTGTTTCTAACTTCTCAAATACAAATAAAATTCTATGGAATTAGATATATTGAAGTATTAGGAAATTTGTTAAATAGTACTATAAGGGTATTTTTATGCATTTGTTTTGGAATATAATTTGAAATTTTACCAAGATAATAATTTTTTAAATATTATATACATATTGTTTCTAAATATTATATACATATTGTTAAGGTTATTGTTTTTCTTTAAATTATTATCGAGGAACACAACATTCCTCATGTAGTATTCTCATACTCGCCATAACCCCTTTTCATCCCAAGGAGCCGATATATTTGAAGATAGAGTAATCGTTGACTGATAAGGAGACCAAAGTTTGGATGGGATTATAATAATTTTTTTTTTTTCCTAAGTGACTCTTGATCGAAATTCTTGTGTATAGCATTACCAAAGTAATTTTTTTGGAAATTGTGTGAAAACAATCTCCTAACTCGGTATCTTGAAACATGTGCCTTTGTTGTAGATGGGAACTTCGACACCTTTGTGCTAGTAATAGGTGCAAAGAGATATCGACCAAAGAAGACATCCAAGTACACCCCATGTTGGGTGGTCGACCATGTATACACAAGGTTTTTGAGGTTGTCTAACAAGGGCCCCCTTTGATAGTTCTCTCCACAAACAACCTAAAACATTGTATATGCTACCTTAATTCTTAAAAAAAAGTTCATATATTATTATGCTCAGTTGGAAGCCATATTTATTGAACATGTTCCTAGATGAATGTAAGGATGCACGGAACTTAGGGACATAGTTCCACTACTTATGTTTAATGATTTTAATAACACTAATTGTCTGGAATGAGCCTCCATACTCATACTTCTGCAATAGAGTAGGACCCTCTCGCAGAGCATGATACACATCAATGGGAAGCATTTCAGAACCCAAGTGAAGAAGTGGCAATGCCATCACCTTTTCTCGATATATTAGTGACATACAAGGCAACATAGCCAACACTTGGAGGATAAATATGGAAGTGATCGCACAATATGAAGGGATAGTCAACTTTATGGATACAAGGTATAACATGTGGATTGATGAATGTAGGGATCCAATGAAAGAATGGTTGTAACTTTGATTCTGCATCAATGAAGAATATTTTGAGATGATAATGAGAGACAAGAAGGATGACTAGAGGATCTCAGTCATCACCAAGGACATGCCCAAGGGAAAGCAAGTGAAAGCAGCGATGTCCAAGATACCTCGAGGAGACATCGATGCACCCAAGAAACCAACAAAGAAGGGAAAGCCCGGTCAAAATCCAATGCAATAGAAGAAGTGTAGTACCCCAAAGAAGGGTGCACAAATAGGAAAGATGGACACTTCCCCAACATAGAAAGAACAAGGAAGGGGGGACACAACAACACAAGAAACCCCTTCGAAAACTACTCCAAAAGAAACAGGGCCACCCAAATGGACAATTACACATACAGGAGGACTATGGAAGAAGGACAAGGCCAATAAACAAATCCTAGAGTATACAATCACCGAGGATTATGACGATATGGTTGCAAAGGGAGTACAAGATCACATAGTGGATGATTTTGAAGAGAATATGAACCAAAGAGGAAGAATACAATATGCGTTGGTAGATATTAGGAAGGTATTAGAGAAAATACAATAAGTGAAAAAGAATGAAAGGGGAACATAACCGATCCCCCCAATGCTATAAGAGAAGAAAAGGACAGCGTAGAACGAGGAAGAAACCATCCAGAATATAATGCAAGTGTTGGATCATGTTGTAATTGATACCAAAGGTTTAATTAATTGATTTCAAGTGATGGATTGATGCCAAAGGATTGATGTCAAAGAATTGGCTTATTCCAAAGTATGATTGAATGATGTAAAAGGTAAAAGGTTTGATGTATACATGTATTATCATAATACATAGATGAAGTATGTCAAGTGGAATCATAGTCATATGATGTCATGCATAGATGCAGATGGATCATTGTGTTTCATTGGTATATGATGCATTGTTTGATTGATGTAAAGATGAATCATTGTTGTCTTATCATGGTTGATAAGGTGCACAAATGGATGAACTCGAAAGTGGTCCCATTATGGTGAAAGCTCTAATGGGAAGACGCTTTATGGTTGAGTTATCCTAGAAGTATGGTTGGAGAACCCATGCTTATATGTAGAATAATGAGATGAATATCAATGAAGTTGTTGGTGAAATTATCCTATATGGATAGTGCTTGTCATGCCATTTCCAGTGGTATGTGGAATGTCACATAACTCCTCATGGTTTCAGAGTTATGTGACAAAGTCCTACAAAGATGAAGGACCCTCATATGTAGGCTTGAAGCCCCAAAAGTTCAAAGAAGTCAAAGAGCTTGCAAAGAATAAATTAATATTTAAATGATAAATAAAAGTGACAAAGTCAAGGAGGAATATTTAAATGGATAATTTTCTAATTATGGAAAGTGGTTAACCCTAAAAATGAGGAAAATAGGTTAAGTGACCTAGAAATGGCTTAAGTGACCTAGAAGTGGGTTGAGTGACCTAGAATATGATTCTAGGGAAGCTGCTTGGAGAGTATAAATAAGATGCAAGGGTCTCTTGTGAAAAGTATATCTTGTGTATATCACTTGTGTATATATCTTGTGTGAATGAGTTAAACATCTATTCTGAGAGAGAAGAGATCTGGAGGATCTCATGGATGCATCAAATTTTCGACAAGTCTGAAATCATGACGACAAAAGTCTCGGAAGTTCAGAAACCATGGTTTCTGAGGTATACGCGAGCTACAGTGAACCAGGGCATGTACATACACGGGATGAATGAGGACAGGGCACGTACATACATGGGTTGAATGAGGATAGGTCATGTACAGTGTATGAAGTCATGTAGACTTGTGTGTGAGATAGTGCCGGGCTCTTGAAGACTGAAGCAGGTTCCAGATCTACATTCTATGGGATCAAATCTTCCATAGAAACTCTAGTATGGTTACATTGTTGTCTTGATGGATACTCTTGCTTCTTGACTAGTGAATGATTAGGGCATTCTTGGTATGGTTGTTGTGATGTGATTTTTGTTGGTTGATGGAGTGAGCACCATTATTATGATTCAATATTGATATGATTTCTATATTATATTGGTTGTTTATACATGATGAGTATCATTTGTATTGTATGGTTGAAAGGAATGACTAAGTTTGTGGAGAGCTTGGATGTGTTATGATTGGTTATGGATCAGATTGGACAATGAGATACATAATAAAATGTTATTGAAGGTTGCAGAAGATTTGAGTGTGTGATGAAAAGAAAACTCTAGTTTCTCATAAGTGATAGACAGGTTGTAATACATACTGTCCATGTACATTTGCGACTCATACTACTGGTAGGGGATATACATACATGTGTTTCACTATCGACAGGTGATGTACCTGTTGATAGATTGATATCTGTTGAGGATTGTTGCCTCATCTCAGTTGGTGTTGAGGGTGTAAGATGAGTCTTTCATTATAGATATGGTGCTCTTGTAGATTTTTACTCTATTTAGTTGTTGTTGATAACCCAAGGATTGTATTCTGTAATAGAAAGAAGATTCTACATACATCTTCTGTTCCTTGTGTTCCTTATGGTGATGATTTGTTGATGATATATTGTTGATATATGTTCACATGTAACTGATTATAAATGAAAGTAATAAGTAATGAGTAAATGGTGATTTCTAACTAATGAGTTTTGTGAAGGGGAAGTTTTGGAAAAAAAATCCTACACTATTTACCCCCCCTTCTCAGTGTAGTCAATGTGTCCAACAATTGGTATCAGAGAAGGCCTTCACTATAAGCCTTAACAAGCTTGGAGGAGATATATAGACACATAAATGGATGATGTAGTTCCAATCCTTGATGATGAAAATTATTCTACATGGAGAATAGAGATGAGAGTGCATTTGAAAGAGATGGGAGTGAGTATTTGGAAGGAATCTATTGGTAGATCAGTTTCCTTGAAGAACAAGTCAAAGTTTACAACTCAAAGGGAATGAAAGAAGAATGATGCATTATCTCTCAAGACCATTCTTAGACAACTCTCAAGCCCTATCAAAGAGAGAATGGGACAATGCACTTCTTCCAAGGCTCTATGGTTAGAGCTAGAGGAGACATACCAAATCAATAAGGAATATATTGAAGACAATTCCATGAAGACAAATGAAGGCAAAGAATCATGTGATGATGTTGGCAAAAATGAAGATCTTGAAGAAATTTCAAATGAAGGCAAAGGATCATGTGATGATGTTGGCAAAAAGGAAGACCTTGAAGATATTTCAAATGAAGGTAAAGAATCTTCACAAATCCTTGAGTGCAATAATTCAAAATGTGATGATGTTGAATATTTATCTACAAGTTAATAAGAAAATCTAAAAATACTTTGTATAGAATCATTTGATTGTTATCCCATGGAAGAATTAGAAGAAAAATTGTCGGAGCTTAAAGAGAAAGTTGAAAGGGGTCTATATGAATAGAGCAATGACCATTATTATATAGACTATAGATATCTTTCGGATAACACAAAAAAAAATTTAAGAAGAGTCAAAAGAACATCTTGAAGTTAAAGGAAATTCTCAAGGAACAAAAAGAGAGTAATAAGACTCAATTAGATGAAAAGGAAGAAGATATCACAAGACTAAAGAATGAAAAAGAAGATACGAAGGTAGATGATGAGATTAGAAAAAGTCTTGAAATTATTGTCCATCTCAAGACCCAAATTGACGAGGCCAAAAGGGTAGAGGAACTATTGAAGAATCAAGTAAATGAAAATAAAGAGTCATGTTATAAGTTAGAAGTTGAAGTTGTTGATCTTAGAAAGAAAGTAGAGAATTCAAGCAAATTCTTGAATAGCTCACAAATCTTGAATGAGATATTTGAAAGTCAAATATCACCAAATGATAAATCAAGTCTCGGAAAGAAGAAAGAAGCTACACATGCCAAATAAAGGACCTCAGAGAAGCATGAGATAAATTCCTCACTCTCAAAGAATGAAGACAATGTTGCAAGTCAACCATCTACACAAGGCAAGGAAATTTTCAAAATAACAAAGCAAGGAAGACATCAATAATCCACCTTTATATCTCAAAGAAGATGGACACTAAAGAAAAGGTATGAAATTATTTTTCATGGCCAATGTTATTCATGTAATGAATATGGTCACAAAGCTTTGGAATGTAGATCTTATGCAAGGAGAGATAATGGAAGATTTTATAACATCATAAGGTGTTGGAGATTTGATCAAGTAGGACACATTGTTGTTCACTATGATAGCATGAGATGCTACAAATATAGTGTATTTGGCCACAAATCCTAGGATTTTTGGAACACAAGAAGAAAGTCCATGATGAGGACTTCATATAACATGACTAGAAGAACGAATGAAGTAAGGAAGGGAGACATATTTGAAATGATGGAAGCTCTGACCTCAAGTTCTGAGAAGCAGGGACACCTTCAGAAGTGGGTGAAGAAGACTGAACAACCAAATCAGAATGAAAGCCTTAAGGGAAGCTCAAGTGTATCATCTACTGAAGCATACGTGGGTGAAAGTGTTAACTGTCGCGTACATATGCAGGTTGACCTTGAATAGGTTGCGTACATACACAAGCTATCTGTGAAACATGTTCTGTATATGTGGTAAAGCCTTGGGAAAAATTCTATGCACATGGGTTGTGTATATGTACCAACGAATGACGAGTTGAGGATTTTGATCCTAAACGAAGCTCACAGGGAAGTGTACATGGCCCACATAGGAGTCACAAAGATGAGGGTGGATCTTAAATCGTTATTCTTATGGAATGGAATGAAGGTAGACATAGACAACTATGTGGCTAGATGTCTATAACATCATCAAGTAAAGGCTGAGCATAGACATCCAACAAGATTACTACAACCACACGCTATTTGGAAATTGAAATGGGAGGTTATTTCGATGGATTTCATTGTTGGATTTCTACTGACTGCAAGGAGACATGACTCGATTTTTTTGGTAGTCGACACTCTAACGAAGAGTGCTCATTTTATTCCAGTGCATACGACGTATCAGGAAACTAACATAGCTAGAGTTTTAATCAGTGATATTGTGAGGATGCATGGCGCACCTAAGAGGATTATATCTAATCAAGGATCGATGTTTACTGGACAATTTTGGACTAGTAGTATCCAAGAGGCCTTGGGAACACAACTTAAATTTATTACTCCATACCATAGGAAGACTAACGGGCATACCAAATGAAAAAAACCAAATATTGGAAGACATGTTGCACATGTACATGATGGACCAACATAAGCGCTAGGAATAATTCTTGCCACTGGTAGAATTCGCATATAAAAATAGTTACCAAAGCATCATTAAGATGTCATCTTCGAGTTTCTTTATGGGAGATCATGTCGAACACCTTTGATTTGGGATTAGATTGAGGATAGTGTCCTGGTGGGACCAGAAGCAATCCAAGAAATGGGATATCAAATGAAAACAATAATACAAAGGATTAAAGAAGCGAAGGATCACTAAAAGAGTTATGTCGATGCACGTTGTGTCGACCGTAGTTACGAAGTTGGCGATCGAGTATTCTTGCAGGTAAAACTGCATAAGAGTTCAATCAAGTTTGGAAAGGGAGATAAAATATCTCCTAGGTTCGTGGGACCTTTCGAGATTGTGGAGAGAAAGGGGCCTGTGGCATATTGACTGGCCTTTCCTGATTCTTTGAGGCATATGCACAATGTTTTTCATGTATCTGTTTTGAGACATTATATTATTGATCCTACACATGTTATTGACATGATTTCCTTGTAGGTATAGGATGAGGGGGCACTCACAACTGAGTTGATCCACATCCTGGATCATCACACTCAACAACTATGATGTCGAGTAGTAGATCAGGTCAAGATCCAGTGGAACAACTATAGTCTGCACTGGGCAACCTAGGAGGACGCATATGATATGCACCAGTAGTTTCCATTTTTGTTTGATAGATAGAATTTTGACACTGTGATACACATTATTTTTGCACTTATATACTGTGAAACTTTGGGATGAATTTTAGACCAAGAGGGGTTGTATGTAACATCCCACTCTTTCATGCACTGAGGGAACTTATTCTTTGAGGACACTTGCTTGCAAGTTAGTCGAATTATTATAGTATTAGGAGTTTGATTATGATTATGAGGCATGATGGATATGATGACATGTTATTTTACTGTGTTGAAATAGACAGGTGCTATTGACTTGGTTCTCCTGAGTGTGAAGAATTCTCGACCTCGAGGATGCAAAGGCATCGATGAGACCCTTGGAGTCCAGACCAAGTTAGGGAGTGGACTATTGGGGTTTGATTGTTTTGTATATTACCTATGTGCATCTGATTAGATTTTATGATTATGGATTTTATTTCTGATATGATTCGTTGATGATGTAGGCCGACGATAGCTTTCCGAGTAGACTCACATTTGGAGGAGAGGGATCACGCATGACTACCAGAGATGTTGAGGGAGATGTGTGGATAGTAGCCCTACCACAACCTAGTAGCAGTCCCACTCTGGCTCAAACTGTAGGTTAACAATTACCTAGTTAGAGAATACCCATGATGTCATGAGGGCAGACTGTGATAGTCGCTCATGATGATTCTAAGGGGTGAGCAATAAGGCAAGGGCCTTATTACTGATATCCCCTTAATCTCCCACAAGACCACCTGACAGAGTATTGACTCCAGGGGTTTTTGATGTCTACCAAGTTATTCAAGAGGCAAGTGGCACCCTTGGAGCACGTAGTGCATCCTGAAGGGCACGTTGTGCAAGAAAAATGGAATGAGGCAAGTGGCACCCTTGGAGCACGTAGTACGTCCTGAAGGGAACGTCATGCAAGCGAAACAAAATGAGGCAAGCGGAACCCTTGGAGCACCTATTTCATCCTGAAGGGAAGGTCGTGTTGTTAACTAATAAGTTATTAAACCTATATGGCCTTAGAATGAATAATGTGATAAGAAATATTTAAAAACAATTTCACTAATAAATGTCGTCGAGCCTAGGAAAATGAAATCTAGGTTTGAGTGATACTTGTGGTAATATATATATATATATATATATATATACAAATAAATAAATAATACTAATAATCATCATTAAACATTTGATGAGAAGGGGGTAATAAATTCAATTAATTTATAACAAATCAAATTACTTTGAGGGATTAAAATTTTAAAATAAAATTGATTGTTTGTTACATGTGCTAATTAAAATTTTTAACTAAAAAGAAAAAGGGGAAAAAGGGGAAAAAGGGTAAAGTCTACACTTTCCAATTTGAGTTTAAGATAAAAAGGGAAAGAGGGAAATTTAAAAGAATTAGGAAACTAAGGGAAAAAGGGGGAAACAGAATGAAAAAACAGAATGACTAACTTAGCAAGGAATCTTGCCTTTAAGAAATTTCTAAATTGAACTCAACTAGTAAATTAGTAAGGGGTAAGTCATTAAAATGTGTAAGGGAATATGGGGACACCTAGGAGGGATTCTAGGAATTCTTTTAGGTGGGTGAGGGAAATAAGATTAATTAAATAATTAATGAAATTAATTTATGGTGCAACAAAGGGGATGGGTGACACATGTACGGGGAGGGATTTTTTGAATTAAATTATTGAACATTAAATTAAATGGGAAACTAGGAAAGAAATGACTTAGAAACTCTATATAAAGGAGGGAGGAGGAGGACGATGGATCTATTTTGTTATGCGTAACGTTACGCTGTAGAATTTTAGACTTGACTGACTTATCTTGTGGGAGTTGGGATACCCAACTCAATGAAGAGTGGTAGCTTGGCTTTGTGAGGCGATTTGGGAGCTATTTGTTCTCTAGTTTAGTGTGTGTGACCTCTTTGCAGCTTGGGGGGATAAGTGGGAAGAAGAGTACCCCTAGCGTTGTCTAGAAGGTACTAGTGAAGTCTCACAGCTCAACAAGCGGGAGTGGAACAAAGCATTCAGAACAATGACTTAGAGCGGTCGACTTGGGCTACAGTATACATGATTTTATTTATCATGGTATATTATTATTGACCTTACGCTTTAATTCTTGTACTTTTAACTTTGCAAAGAAGATGTTTGACTTAGAAGTTTAGTTAAGAACTTAAATTCCCCATAGCCTTAAGGTCCCTTCTTGACTTGATTCCCTAGGCATTCGATCCATGAATGTTGTGACTGTCCTATTGGTTCTATTGATTTGTTGTGAAGAGTTGTGATTTTTACTTTGTCCTCATCCCTAGTTCATTAGTTGATGCCTAAGAAATGGGCCAGGAGTAGGGTCAATGTTTGTCACTTCAGTGTTAATAGACCTAAATATTCTAATGCCTTTCTTTTCTGTGCATGGATGATGAGTGAAGGATGTTTTTCCCAGTTGTATGCCCCTATTGGTTGTTCCTGGTTGATTCATTTTCTTGCACCTTCCTGTGATTGATTACCTCTGTGGTTGTTTTTTCCTTCCAGCGGTGAACTGCTTATGACCCTCTACGTTGATCTCTATGTTTGATACCTTTCAGATGAATTTACTGTATGTTTTTATAGACTTTTGGTATACCTTTTAACCACAAAGAATCTACCCTTGATTGATTGCGACGAAATTTTTATCTACACAACGAAATTTGTTTGGGGCGTTTTTCTTGATGGATTAATAGTGGATTTACTTGCGAATTTTAGTTTTTATTACACAACAATTTACCCTTTTTATGGTCAACCATTGCCATTATTTCAACCACGACTTTCGACACCCTCAACCACACTTCTTCTCAGCATTTATATATATCATTATGAATGCATTTTTGTATGTTTATATAGCCTACAATTGCTATTTGGACAACATTTCTCCTGTACTATGCATAGCCAAAGGAAGTGATAATAACGTCAATTTGTTAGCATTGAGACAAGAATCATATCCCTCACAACATTATCCTAATTAACTCTATGATCCCATCCTCATTTCCTGGTTTCATAACAACGACTGAATAGCATATTAAACTCAACGAACTTAATAATTATTGACAACAAATCTTTACATGTAAGTGAGACTGGGAAATTGATATTTTATTGACACTTGCACAAATTTTGATCCACATATTGGCACCATGCACAGTTTTATATAGCTGTGTTTTCTTACTACAAATTGTATATACAATGATTTTCACAGAGAGCCTTCGTCATCCATTACACATTTTTACTATGAATTATTATAATGCTTGGCCATTACCTTATAGCCTTATAATGATTGTATTACCTGGAGATTTATTGATTTACAAGATAGCCCCCAACTGTACTATTTGGCTGGGCAATTCACATTTGCAATACTTGAAAGTGTATTCCTTTATTCCACTCTACGTGTACACGTACAGGGATAGTGTATTCATCCATAGCATTTAATATAGCGTTTTAATACCCATGATTTTCACATGGTGTTTTATATAGCTTTTAATGCTTGGGTCAATGATTTTATGTCTCCGTTTTAGTGATAACAATTGAGTGCCATGAATTTTAGTAATAACCATGTAATGTACACCGGGATATGTGCAGAGATATTCATAATAGCACGATTAATTAATGTGTGTCAGAGTTCTACTAAAAATTGAAACAACGATTTACTCATTTGATACTTGCATCTCAACAATTTTAATATGTCGACCGTTGTATGTTTATGGACTGCATTGACAAAATTCTTGATATTATGAACAATTTTGGTAAGATTTTTAATGAACATACTTGTGAGTGATTTTATTCACGATGAGCGCATCTTTATATTTTGTAGACAACACCTTAATTTCATTATTATTATCTGACTCTGTGTTTATTAATAGTTTATGTGACCACATGTGTTCTTGACAACGTTTATTTTCTTCCTTTTGAAATTTCTTAGCGATAAATTTTCTTATGGATGACAGCGATCCCCATTGTAACCCCCTGCTAAATTCTTTTATGGTTAATCCTTTTAAAGACAATGTATAGGTATATTGAAACTACTATCCCTTATTTCCACAACAATTAATGTATTTTAATACCCTTAAGATATACAGATAAAATATCATGAATAATTGTATCAACCATTAACAACGATATCCTTTATATATTAATCATTATCCTTTTGCTAATTTTATTGGTTATATATTAACCATTATCTTTATTGCTAAATTTAGTGGTCAACCATTTTATATCATTGTTTGAGATCTGTATTAACCCTTCTCAATGATATCTTTTATTGGTATAT